>JALPQI010002410.1:0-30716 GCA_025490895.1 Thaumatotibia leucotreta
AATACAAAATTTTACGTTAAAAATGCATCAAAATAGCATTAATGTACGTAAATAAAAAAAATAAAACATATCCCAAGGATTTTTGGTAATGTAAAGACTGCCCTAGACCATAAACCTTCGTAAAAGCAAAAAAAAAGTGATACTTAATAATGAGGATTTATCGGAGTAGTCGGTCAAAATAAACTACAAAAAGCTTAAAATTTTAAAGTAGTAAAAAATGATTTGAATAACTATACAAATTAAGTTTTCGTGGTATTTTCTGTCTTTGTTTATTGATAAGAACAACAAAACAGACGAAATTTCACTTTATTTTTAAATTAAAAATTTAGAAGTTTTTTTAAGTTTATTTGACCGACTACTCCGAAAAATCCTCATTATGAAGTATCACTTTTTTTTGCTTTTACGAAGGTTTAAGGTCTAGGGCAGTCTTTACATTACCAAAAATCCTTGGGATATGTTTTATTTTTTTTATTTACGTACATTAATGCTATTTTGATGCGTTTTTAGCGTAAAATTTTGAATTTGGTATTTTTTATCCTACTTGTATCAAAGTGAGGACGCTAATTTTTTTTTCAGTAAATGCTTTATTTGTAGTTATACTTTTACAAAAAGAAACTAGTTAAAAAATCCTACAGATTTTTTTTTATTAATAAATTTCTTAATTCCAGAATTTCTCAAAAAATTTTTTTCAAAAATTCATAACTCGAAAACTACAAAAAATCGGCTAACATACATGGGGTATATTCTGATAGCTCATGACGTGAGGAATCTAAAAAAAAAATTTTTGACGTCAAGGTTTGGACCACCCTGTATGTTTATGTTTATGCCGCATTGGCTTTGCTGTAATGGTATAAATGTTATTTTGTAAATAAATAAATTAAATATTCATAGTTACGCGGTATTGCACTATCCCCGACGAAATGCCGGTATGGATAGATTACAACCACATTACAATAGGAGCTTTTCTTAACTTCTTCAGCTATACTTACGTCGTTTTTAGGTTTCCGTACCCAAAGGAGGAAAACCCAAAAGGTGGCCCCTATTACACAGACTCCGCTGTCTGTCTGTCCATTTATCACCTGGCTTCTCGTGAACCATGATAGCCAGACAGTTGATTTTAAGTTTTAACATTTAGGAAGAGAAAACCAACGATTGGACATGTCTTTTGTTGAAATTTTAATGATCATTACTAGTACGTAAGTCAATAAGCGTTTAGTAAGAAAACAAAATTACAGAACAAGATTCAACCATCTCGGTCAATCCAAGTATACCTCAATAAGAGTGATAGAGACAGTTGTTCACAATTTCGATGATTTTAACTTAGCAAGCCGATACGTATTGTTCATCTCTTTCGGACTTACAGACATATTGATAAGACAGAAAGAGCAACAATACTTAGCGACTTGCTTAATTAGAAGACGGTTATGAATAAGGGGGTAAGTATAGGTATAAGTAGTACCTATTAGTCAGAAAACAAAATTACAAATCTCGATTCAACCATCTCGGTCAATCCAACTATAAAATAAATAAAAATTAATAGCTTGAGACATCTTACTCGAATCGACTCAGTCCCACGGTAAGCTCAATTAAGGCTTGCGATGTGGGTACCAAGCGACGATATATATAGCAGATAGATACATATAACTAGATACTTAAATACATAGACAGATTAAACAGCCATGACCAAGAAACAAATACACTGACTTATGATGAAAATAGTTTTTTGAAAAACATGTCAATATCTCTTAAATTAAGCCGAATCCAGAAAAGTTCATATGACATTATAGTCTCAAAATATGGTCAGGAATACACCTTTCAAGTTTGTCGGGTTACTCACTATCCACCCTGTATTAGTAATAAACAAATACACAAATAATGCCCTCGCCAGGATTCGAACACGGAATCTCTTCGTAGGCAGGGTCACTACCAACTAGGCTACGGAGGCTGACAAACTATGCCTCAATAAGAGGGGTAGAGACAGTTGTGCAGAATTTCGATGTTCCTTATAAGCTCAGCCTATAAAGACTAAGTGCATGTCAGAGTGTTAAATTCACGCATCGCTTCACGAGGCGGGAACTCGAGCACTTTACGCTACTAATTCCTGGTCTACTACCGCGAAAATCGAAATTCGTAAATTTCGAGGTTGTTTCGCTATCACTCCAACGAAGGTGTCATTAGAGTGAGCGAGATAGATCCTTGAAATTTCCTTGAAATTTGCGGAATTCGAAGTTCACGGTAGGGCCGCTGAGTCATGTGTCCTTCCTTACCATCAGATAGCGGCGTGATGTAATGTATAGTTCGGGAAATATTATTTGACCGACTCTTATCTTATTTACGACCTTTTGTTTTGCATCATTAACAATAGAAAAATGTTAGACTGCTGATTGTCTAGTACGAGTAAGTGTTAACGCAAAACAAAAGGTCGTAAGTAGATAACAGTCGGTCAAATAATACATATTTCCCGAACTGTATTGACTTTTTGAAACACTAAACTCTTGTGAGTCTCATTCATCAATAAATTAGTATATTACGATACAAGTGCGAAAAAAATGAAGTCCGAAACGAGTGGTAATGAATTAACGCGCGACCGAAGGGAGTGCTTTAAATCGACACGAGTTACGAATTTCGTTTTCGCACATGTATCGTACGACGTTTTTCAGTACATACTATATATGGCCCTCCGAAGATTTCGACATGACGTAAAATTAACCATTTCTCGCACTAGCTCGTAAACAAATCATCGGCATCCGTACTGAAATAGTACATTACGACACAAGTGCGAAAAACATGAAATTCAAAACGAGTGGCGAAGTTTTTAAAACACGACCGATAGGGAATGTTTTAAATCGACACGACACGAGTTACGAATTTCGTTTTAGCACGTGTCTCGTACGACGTTTTTTAGTACAGATGGCCCTCCAAAGTTTTAGACCTGACGTACAATGACCCACTTGAGCCTAAAAAGTACACCATCTGTACTAAAAATTATATTTCACGCGGGTTAGCGGGTTTCAAGAGCCAATCGCCATGGCTCGTCTATTTATTGGATTTATTTTATTTTATTTATTTATAGACTGATATTTTTAACTTAACAACTATACATTATATTCTCGCCAAACTGCAACGTTTGATGGTGAGATGCGCTCGTTTTATATACTTATTCTACATTAAATTATTATTACATACTTTCTTACAGTTAGTCTTATTTAGTAGTAAATCTTACACTTTTTTTATGAGATAATACAGTGTATAGGTACATTCGCACACACAAGCATAAGCATAAAAACATATTAATTTAATCTTCGAGAATATGTGACTTTAACCTACTTTTAATCATTGATTTACTTAACTTAGGATTTTCTCTTAATATACTTATTTATTTACACGACTGCCAAAAGGAGAGTATATGTGTTTAGCCCCTATGTATGTTTCATATTTTCTTTAAACGCGCAGATCTTTGTGACCACTTAACCGTTTTTAATAGTGTAAAGGTGTCATTAGAATCCTCGTGACGTCGCGGGTAACATAGGATATGTGACGTCACGTTAAAGTCAATATGGCGGCCTAAAAATTCAATATTATCTAACCAAAAAAAAATAAAAATTAAAGAAATCTATCGAGTTTGGTATCAAAATGAAAAGCTTCAAACCACGATTATGAATATGTATATAACTTATATGTTTGTTACTTATTCTAGAAATGCCAGATTCATTAAAATACAATTAAAGCGGAAAGAATAATATGTCATCTAAATGCTATGATTTGGGTATCAAATTAAAGCATTTTGTATGCAGATTGTAAATATATATACAAGTTATATGCTTAAGTATATGTTTGAAGAGAAAAACTCGAAATGTTCTACATCGCACTATTGAAGTTTTTCTTCAATGTCTAAGCCGTGACAGGACTGTCACCGTTGACACATCTTCTTGAACGCTAAGTGTGTATGAAACAGATACATTGTATGTACGCGCTTGTGGTCAAGGGGTAAAACGCACGGCTGCTACGCAGCGGTCGTGGGTTCAATCCCCGGCTCGTTACCGATGAGTTTTTCAAATAAAACTTATATACGATATCGTTTGATAAACAGTAAGTAAAAGTATACAGTAATTCAAAAGTTAAAGTTCACTCCATTATTTCGATACAAAATAGACTTTCGGGTGATATTTTTTTTCAGTGTTGATATTAATTTCCCATCTGAACAATTTTATACATAGGATCCGATAATAATTCATAGGCAAGTGCAGTTGTCATATTACGTTTGATGATGACATGACTACTAAAAGCTGCCACAGTAACGGTTATAAGAAAGTAGATTCGAAAGTAATTAATAAGAAATAGCTCAATAATCAGTCATAATTTTATTAGTGTCGTAGGAAACAAGTGTCGACTTAAATGCTGGAAAAATGATAGCTCAAACAGTCGATTTCGTATCAAAATCGTGGTGTGAACTTAACATTTTGTCAGTACTGCACACAAAGTGCTTTACGGTGAAGAAAAACATCGTGATTCGTGAGGGAACTTGCATACATCTGCGAGCATGTATGAGAAGTTTCTAACAAGTATTGGGCCAGCGTTGCGGAGAATGACCAGAATACAATATCAAAAAATAACGTACGATATGATTCTCAAATCAGAGGAATGTCCCTAAAATACAATCACAATAGCAATTGTGGTCAAACAAAATTGCTATACGTGTTGTAACATGCGAATAAAATTTAAAATTTGAAATATCTTAACATTAAATGTCTCGTATCGTGTACGAGACATTTAATGTGGGCCGGTTTTTTCATCCAAAATATGAGCCTACAGTTTTTGTTAAGTGTCAAATTAGTAATTATGCACATGATAGGATTGATAGGTACAACAACGTCACTAGAAAAGGAGCTTAGTCAGACATATGATGCTGGAGAGGAACACTAAACTGTTTGTCTGAAAACTTGAGTCTCACGCAGCTCGCAGGCAAGCACGCTGGGTGGCCTCGCTCCAGTCCAGGACTTCACACGTACGCGGATCACGGCTTTCAGCCTCAGCATTTTCTCGAAATGATTTTTTGGGCCTGCAGCCCTGAGATTCGTTTTAATGCTACACTTTTCAATTGTATACCGAAGGAGCGCTGGGATCTGGTAGCTTGGCCTTCGGCCTTGCAAGCCGGTGCCCCTTTAGGGGACAGTTCGGGCCTTCGGTCCAACGCGGAGCTCGGTTTACAGCCGTCGCAGGTTGTGGAAACGATCGTCGGGTCTACGGATCTCAGATTTGATTTTATGTTATACTATTTCATCACGTAGTGTGGTAGCGCTTGGCTCTGGCTTCGATTGTTAAGGCAGTTTAAAAAGGACGTTTGTACCGCTTGGGCTCGCTCGTCGGGCCACCGATCAGCTTGAACCACCCCGATAGTTACGCTCCAGGCATTCGGGCCCTTCATCGGCCTTGCTTTAAGTATCTTCCAAGTGACACTTGGGCCCTCTAAGTAAAAGTCTGTGCCTCTGGCTCCGATGGTCCGGGCCGAAGGCTCGGCTTTTGGCCTCGCAAACCAGCGCCTCTCTGAAGAACGATTCGAGCCTTCGGCCCCCACGCGGAGTACGTCCTACGGTCTTTGCAGGTTGTCGATAGGATCGTCGGATCCATTTAAAGTTACACTATTCCATCGGCTGACGTGGTAGTGCTGGGCTTTGGCGGCTCGGCCTTTAGCCTTGCGAACTGGCGCGCCGCAGTGCCGCTTTTGGCGTACGCGTTAGCCGTGTCTCTACGCGGAGCTCGGCTTTAAGTCACCGTTGGAGTTCGAAGCGAACCGTTGCACGTTGGGCCCACCGGTTCAATGATTAAATCAATTAAGAGGGACGGTTGTACCATGTGGGCTCGCTCGTCGTGCCTTGGGCCCTACGCGAATGTGGTTTTTTTAGAAGCTGGGGTATTTGAAGAAGCATGTTCAATTTTCTCGCAGCTCTGCCTTCGGCCGCGCTTTAAATTTGCAAGCGACATGCTTGGGCCCTCGAAGTGAAGGTCTGGGCCTCCGCGAGCTCAGTTTTCGGCCTCCCACCCTGAAGCTCGTTCTTTGGACTCGCTCAACATAGATTTACACTGATTCCAGTAATGTTCCAGCCCTCACGTAGCGTGCCCTTCGGCTTCGCCCAAAATTAGCGGGATGGGGGACTCCTCGGGCCCCCGGAGCGAAGCTTCAGCACTCTGTGAAATCAGTTTTTGAAATTCTATCCAACTTTAAGGATTGCAATGGAAACAAAACATAGTAGTTAAGTAATAAGACAAGTGCCTATAATTATGTAGATACGCTGACAAGAATTAACCTGAATTATTTGTTACTTTTCAGTTCGCTTAAAACGGCAGTCGTGTTTTTTAATTTTTTTAATTATTTTATTTTTTTATTTAATATTTTAGGTACTAGGTATTTGGAGGTTCTCTTGCCATAGTAGTTGTTTATTTTAGGTTGAAGTAGTTTTTTCGCCCTTGCACTCCAAGTATTATATTTATTGGTAATTATTGATTTGTACTTTTCCTTACAATAATGCCCTAAGCCTATTAATTAACTGACGCGAGTGATGACATCCTTGATAGCTTTCATACTTCTTACAAATTGTTTTCTCTTAGTGATCGCTATTTTTTTACTGTAAATCCTTTCCAGATATCACGTAAATTCTTTTGATTCATAGAATTATTAAAAAACTCAATCAGCAATTATTTGGAAACATATAGCATCATACAGCCTATGATAGTCCACTGCTGGACATAGGCCTCTACTATTAACTATGCGTAGAGACGCATTAGGAGGTAAATGCCCATAATCGCCACGCTGGGTAAGCGAATTGGCGATCGCAGTAATGTGTCCACTATGGTGACGCTGCTGCCCATCATCAATCTTTTATCAAATAATGGTCAGTGACACTTCAGGCCCTTAGTTGACTCTTACGACACCCGCAAGAGGAGTTGGGGTGGTGACAAATGTATTCTTACTGCAGTCACCGTCACCACACGGCTAATTATTAGCAGCTTGTTAAGTTAGCAGACGTTTATGAATAAGGGGGTTGTCTTTTATCACAGGGTATGAGTGGAGAGAAAATTAGGTACGTAGTACGCGAAATGTTAAAGGTCCATCGCAATAAATTTGTACATCAGTTAATGCTCAATGCTTTGCTTAAATGTAAACAAAATTTAACGTTTCGAAACTGTGTTTCCGCATGTGTAGATACAATCTGAATATCTTCAAGGCAAGAGTGAATACCTAGGTTATCTCATTGGTAAGCATGCTCGATCCTAGACTGCATCATCACTTATGGTCAAACGTCTACCTATTATGAATAAAAAAAAGTCATAGTCATTATGAAGTAAAATTTTGTGTAATAACTTTTGGCAGTGAAAAATATTATGGCGAGATTTTTTTTATATGAACGACCAACATTCCGCACTTACAGTCAAGGGCATTAATATACATACACTTCTCCATACTGATCCCTTACAAATGTGTCTATATATTAATGCACTCGACTGTACATATTTTTTCATTTGCCGCCAAAGGTTGTTTGACAGAGCCTATATCTTATAGTTTGTATTACTAACTTTCGTAACTGAATCGTAATGAAATGAAAGCCTTAACTACTGGGTGACATCGGGGTCGTGATCCAAACTGTGAGAAACGTGTTAAGATGGTCATTCTCAACAAGGTTTCCCATGGAACAAATATGAAAAACGCGAAAAAAAAAAACTGTTTCCATACCGAACGGTGCGGAAGTGTTCATAACTTCCAGTCTCGTTTCATAATTATGTTAACACATTTGGAAAGGATTAGTATGCAGAAATGTATACATATTAATGAACTCGAACTTTACTAGTCGTAAAAAAAGTATGTTTGTTCATATAGGTCCCATAGAGAACATTGTTTAGGAAGACCATCTTAACACGTTTCTCACAGTTTGGATCACGACTCCGATGTCACCCTGTATAATTTTTTTTGCAATTGGTCCTTAATATTTATTTGAGTGACTAGTGTTTTGGACAACTTCCACGTAAATTGCTTTTTGTCCAATCTCACTCATAATAAGAGGTACCATGCAGCGCAATCGATGAAATGTATAAATTACGGGCTTCGCCCATTGCTGCAAGCGAGCCGGATACAAAGTAAATCCGCGTTAAAAACGCGGGGGCAGGTCAGTAGCAGTACGGATAATGGTAGGAACATTGACCGTAAGGTTGTATTATCCTGTCGTGTCTTACAGTGGCTTTTTATATCGCAAATGGATTTAGGAGTGGCTTAAGTATTTTTTCAACCTCTGTATGTCGCAGACAATGGCGTAATGTTTGCATTATCTTTACATTGTATACCTATCTTTACATTGCTATGATTAATTTTTGTCCATCAAACAGCCATCGGCTAATTATTAGTTTGTTTTTCAGTTGACTTCACATGAATATACATTTTTTTCTATGAATATTTTAGTTATTAGTCTAGTAGTTTCTAGGCTTCAACGCACCGTCCCTATGAAATCATCTTTTTGAAGTATCAACTTGTGTGAGACGCTTAGATGAAGTTTTAAACTACCACGATGGATGCCACCATTGCTAGGTACAAAGGTATCAAACTTGTTTTGAATTGTTAGGTAATATTTTCACATCTCACAAAATATTTAAACCTTTCCTAAATAGGGTCGGAAAAGTTTGGATTAGCACTTAGGTAGATGCCTAATTGCCTGTGTACATTGAATATTTAACATGCCAAAGTGTGCCCGTTTCGGTAACTGGCACACATAATTTAACAAACCACATCAGCGTACCTTAGGCCCGGATATAGGTCTTCTATTGTGATTTTAATCTCATGCTCTATTGATTGAGTTAATCAGGTCCCAGGGTGGGTGCCATCGTTAAGAAATATCAAATAGGTATAGGTATATAAAAGAAATGTTTGCTAATGACAAATGTTCATAGCCATTGGACAAAGCAGAAATGTACACATCCGTTAGGTTATTTGAAAGTAATATACGCAGTATCAAAACAATTTGTGTAGCCGATACGAAGATATTGATGATTTCAATCTTTTACTTTGTAACGACCTGTATTGTGTCGGTAGATCTAAAGCAATACTGTCGTCGTATAATAATAGTTTAGGTTTGTAGAATTCAACCTTCTTAACCTTTTAAAATGCCTTTCCCTCTCGCATCAAAATGTGACATGACACGCCAGTATCTCTATTAAAGAACAACGAAAATAAATCTTGATGCTTAGCCAAGTTTCCAATCGTTACTAAGCGCTAGTAGTAGCATATCGTAGTTTTCCCTCTCTGTCACTCTATCATATTAGTGCGACAAAGACAGTTAGCTGCGATTAACGATGAAGCGCTAGCGATTGGCAACTTGTCTAAGCACCCTTATATATCAGTAAGAGAGTTACTTTGACAGCATACTCGATGACCACTTTAGTGGCTGCTGGCGTGGTAGGCATGACAACACAACACCACTTTAGCGGTTCCTGACGTTCAAAAGGTTAAACCTTATTGATTAGCTATTTTATGAATGTCACTAATTATGATTTGGACTTCTGATAAATGTAACTTCATCTTTGTCGAACTTATTCGAAGTAGCGCTGTCAGCATTTACGAGTACGTTAGGTCTTATAGGTACAGCATCTTTTTGGATTATTCAAAATACATTTTTTAGTACTTGTTTTAATCAAAAATTATTAACGTGAAACCGTTTATAAGTAGCTAACATACTTCAGAAATTGTCCAACGGCTAAGGTTACCCTGTAAACTTTTTTTAATTACAGGCCAGCGCTTCGCGATGATGGAGATGAAGTGCGTGCTCAGCATGATCTGCGAGCACTTCCGGTTGGAGCCGAGGATTAGGAACCACCGACCGGCACTGGTGGCGGACTTAGTGCTGAGAGCCGTCGAGCCCATCTACGTGCGCTTCTTGCCCCGATAATGGAGAAATAAAACATATATGAAAATCGCCTTTCGATTACAACCTATAAAAATTTTCAAGAGCACTCAAGTTTCCACTTAAAATCTGTCTCCTGTTTCCTTAGATTTTTTCATTTAGGTATCAATAAATTTTCTACTTTGCGATACTATCTGCGATTTTTTTCTCAATTTTCTTAATTGTAATAAATGGATCGATTTAACGCACCGACTAAAGTTAATCGGGTCCCATTTTGGGCGCCATTGTTATTGGATTATGAAAAGGAGACTTTTTGTGATTGTAACTATATGTTTTATTTCAACTACCTTTGTTTAGGGACTTTAAGGTATGTTGCTCTAAATAGCCAGTCGCCGTTACAAAATTCGCTAAAATGTATTGTATTGGAAGTTTCATAGAAATCTGCTAAGTTAAGTTGATCAGCCTATCAAGTGTTTTTGCAATTTCTCCTTGAAATATCAACGATATATATCAAAATGTGTATACATTGGAGACTAGCGTTTCGTGATAATGCTGATGAAGATGAAGTGCGTGCTCAGCATGATCTGCGAGCACTTCCGGTTGGAGCCGAGGATGAGGAACCACCGGCCGGCGCTGGTGGCGGACTTAGTGCTGAGAGCCGTCGAGCCCATCTACGTGCGCTTCTTGCCTCGATAATGGAGAAATAAAACATATCTGAAAAACATCTTTCGATTACAACCATTTCTTCAAGAGCTATCACGTTCCCATTAAAATCTGTCTGCTGTTTCCTTAGGTACTTTTCAATTTTTCATATTTTTTCTACTTTCATTAAATTCATTTATACACGATTCAGACTAAATTTTTGATCGAAAAAATTACAAAAACTAAATTTTTGAGAATTTTTGTCAATTATATTTTTTTATATGGATTTAGCGCACCGATTAAATATAGTCGGACCCCATTTTGGGCGCCATTGTTATGGATTATGTAAAGGGAGACATTATCTGTGACTGTAACTACATTGTTTTATTTCAATTACATATGTTTAGGGTATGTTGCTCCAAACAGCCAGTCACCGTTACAACAATTGCTAAAATGTATTACATGGAAGGTTTCGTAAAAATCTGCTAAGTTATGTTGATCAGCCTGTCAAGTGTAGTTGGTGCAATCCGTCCTTAAAATATCTACGTCATATGTCAAAATGAATAAATTAATTGAAGACCAGCGCTTTCATGATGATGCTGATGGAGATGAAGTGCGTGTTCAGCATGATCTGTGAGCACTTCCGGTTGGAGCCGAGGATCAGGAACCATCGGCCGGCGCTGGTGGCGGACTTAGTGCTGAGAGCCGTCGAGCCCATCTACGTGCGCTTCTTGCCTCGATGATGGAGAAATAAATCATATATGAAAATCGCCTTTCGATTACAACCTATAAACATTTTCAAGAGCACTCAAGTTT
Source organism: Thaumatotibia leucotreta (assembly GCA_025490895.1). Classification (NCBI taxonomy): domain Eukaryota; kingdom Metazoa; phylum Arthropoda; class Insecta; order Lepidoptera; family Tortricidae; genus Thaumatotibia; species Thaumatotibia leucotreta. The sequence goes on from JALPQI010002410.1 coordinate 11,343, forward strand.
TCACTTAAAATCTGTCTCCTGTTTCCTTAGATTTTTTCATTTAGGTATCAATAAATTTTCTACTTTGCGATACTATCTGCGATTTTTTCTCAATTTTCTAAATTGTGATAAATGGATCGATTTAACGCACCGACGAAAGTTAATCGGGTCCCATTTTGGGCGCCATTGTTATTGGATTATGAAAAGAAGACTTTTTGTGATTGTAACTATATGTTTTATTTCAACTACCTTTGTTTAGGGACTTTAGGGTATGTTGCTCTAAATAGCCAGTCGCCGTTACAAAATTCGCTAAAATGTATTGTATTGGAAGTTTCATAGAAATCTGCTAAGTTAAGTTGATCAGCCTATCAAGTGCTTTTGCAATCTCTCCTTGAAATATCAACGATATATATATCAAAATGTGTGTTCATTGGAGACTAGCGTTTTGTGATGATGATGATGGAGATGAAGTGCGTGCTCAGCATGATCTGCGAGCACTTCCTGTTGGAGCCGAGGATAAGGAACCACCGGCCGGCACTGGTGGCGGACTTAGTGCTGAGAGCCGTCGAGCCCATCTACGTGCGCTTATTGCCCCGATAATGGAGAAATATAGCAATATGTGAAAAGCGTTTTTGATTAAAAAACCATAAATCTGAGGACTGGTCACCCCATTCTGCTTTGTTGTTTTCTCCGTAGTTTTAATAATAATTTAATCAAATTTCAAGGCCGAATAAAATCCTTTATATCTGGATCACACTGTATTGTTTTAAACGGATCATTTTACTGAAATGGTGATTTTGTGTGGGTTTCATTTGAGGCGACTCAGGATCGGAACATGTGAAAGGTTTTCCGAGTGCCCTAGGATCAATAACCACATTGGATTTACCCTACCGAGCTACCGACGACTAAGCTTGCCCAGTCCCACGTTGGGCGTCATTATTATGAGTTAAGGAAAAGGTAACGTTTTCTTGTAAATGAATACTGTTCTTTCTCTAAATACTATTTAATTGCTCTAACACATGCGAGTGTGATAGACTGTTTTGCTTTACGAATCAATAAAGGGTGAATATCTGAGCGTTTCAACCGCCTAATTTTGGTAGCATCATTTTTGCTGAAGTTTCTATTCGTTACAATGTGCTTGTCATTTGAAGGAAGCACGGTACCTTATACAAATGACGAAATATAACATGGAGACGTTTAGAAACTTCGGCAAAAATGATGCTCAGATATTCACCCTAAAACGCCAGAGTAACCGTTGCTTGCCAACTCATGGTACGGTCACAGTAGCCGTACGATGAGTTGTCAAGTAACGTACGGCTACGTATCGAGTAAAACCTGACATACCATACGATACAACAGATTTTAATTTTTTAAACAAAAGGCGGTATTTACATTTTTGGCAGTTTAATGATTACTAGACTACCTACTTACGTTTTGCAAATGGGTCAAAATTCTTTTCGTTGTCTTAATTTGTGTCCCTTAAAACGTGACGCAGTTGTGATTTTTGTATGACATGATGTTTTGTTTTCAATTTCTGATGTATGGATTAAAATCTAGCGTGAAAAAGAAATACAAGTGCACCGGTATTTTTTTTTAATACTGAATCGAGATAGCAACTAAAAGCGTGACAAAGTGGTATGAAACAAGACAATGAAAATAATTTTGATTCAAATAATATTTTAGATTGTAAAATAAATTAACATTGTAGTGCTTATTTTCGGTATTTTTCTCTTATTAAAATTTTCTTGAGTACCTACCTTATTTAATTAGTTTCTCTAAGCGGGCGAGAGTCGTCAGAATGTTTACTGTTTAAAGTAAGTGACTTTTTATGTTTCATTAAGTTTTGCAATTAAATGATACTTGTATTGTGCATTAAAGTTGATGTAGAAAAATAATAACGGTCACGGTGCTTAATGCAGATGGCATTTAATTATTCATAAAGTATTTTTTTTGTCAGCTTTTCCTCCAATATTAAGTTCTCTCGTACACGGAATAGTACATTACGATACAAGTGCGAGAAACGTGTGTTAAGTGTAAACAAACGGAGTATTTTAAGTTGACACGATCTGCGACATTCCTTTTCGCACCAGTATCGAACGATTTTCTGTAATGATGGCCCTCCGAAGATTTTAAGCTGACAGAAAATGAACCACTAGGTACTCACATAAAAAACAGTATCTGTACTTAAAACTATATTATAATATAAATTGACGTTTCTTACGTCATGTTTTTTAACACTTTCATTGCGGACGAGTACGCTCGTAGCCGATCCCGTGATTTTTCCGCTTTGTAGCGAAAATTGACCTCCCACAGAGAACTCCCCTCGGGAGTTCCTCGCGCTCAGAGTGTTAAAGACAGTGAGCCAATATGTAGCTAAAGAAATATTAAGTGAAAAAAAAAGATTTTACTTAAAGATTTTACTTTGTCAGCCTCCGTAGCCTAGTTGGTAGTGACCCTGCCTACGAAGCTGGAGGTTCCGGGTTCGAATCCCGGCGAGGGCATTTATTTGTGTATTTATTTATCACAAATATTTGTTCCTTGGTCATGGCTGTCTATGTATTTAAGTATCTATATGTATCTATCTATTATATATATCGTCGCCTGGTGCCCACATCACAAGCCTTGATTGAGCTTACCGTGGGACTAGGTCGATTTGTGTAAAGATGTCCAAAAATATTTATTTATTTATTTTACTTAAGATTTTATTATGTCATTTAAAATTACACGTATCAGTTAGTCACTTCACCGCTCAGAAACACAACTGTGAAATAATAATTCTTGTTTCTAAATATTATGTAAATTAAAAATCTAACTTAAAATAGTACAGTATTTTAAACTACAAAGCTTAGCTTAGTTTTTGAAAGCACAAAACTGTAGACAGTTTATATCACATTAACTTCTCTATAAAATAGTACATTACGACATAGTGCGGAAAAAAAGAAGTTCGAAACGAGGGGAGACAAATTAAACCACGACCGAAAGGATTTAAAAATCGACACCAGTTACGAATTTAGTTTTTGCACATGTATCGTACGACGTTTTTCAGTACATATAATTATGGCCCTTCGAAGATTTCGACCTATATAAAATTAATCACTTCTACACTAGCGCGTTAAAAAACGCCACCTGTGGGTACTGAAAAAAAACGTTTTAGATAGAAAAAGGATTTTTATTTCAGTCATTAAACGTACAGCAATATATCTTAAAAAAACACCCAGTGACCGCGTGCGGAATGTAAACACGAGGACATATAATATACATGTCTCATTTAAAATTTACTCTTACCAATGACAAGTGAGCATAGAGAAGACTGTGAAAGTTCCGATAAGTGCTCCATCAGTTCCATCACTATAATAACGTTATTTTCGCAATATCTGATAATAGGGAAGATGACTGTTGCTAATAGTACATTGTGCATCAAGGGATGTAAGTACGGATTCACTAACGAGAGTGTTAGAAGCCCGACGCCGTTAGGCGGAGGGCTTTTATGACTCGAGTTAGTATTCCGCTTACCGATCGTGATGCATACAATGTTTTTCATCACACTTGCCGACAAAAAATAAGTTTTAAGAAATAACATTATTAAATGACGTACTGACATTTCTATTACTCCCTAGGGAATCTCACTGTTCTATTATTCCCGCTGCGCGCGCAAACAATGGCGCGCTTAGACAGCAAGTGTGATAAAAAAATAAATTATTATACATTATGCACGACGTGATGATACACGAAAAAAATATTACTAAAATGTAGATTGCAGTAATTTTATTAGAGAACTTTTATTTAATAAATTGGAGGAGAACTTAAACGAATACGTCATTAGGCAGTATACAAACGAAACGTCACTTTTGATTCATATAAAACTTCATAGTGGCGATAGTTTTGACACTTCGAAAAAAGATGTATCAGCCTCCGTAGCGTAAATAGCCATGACCAAGGAACAAATATTTGTGATAAATAAATACACAAATAATGCCCTCGCCGGGATTCGAACCCGGAACCTCCAGCTTCGTAGGCAGGGTCACTACCAACTAGGCTAAGGAGGCTGACATTAATATTGGCGATTATTACTCTTCTGTATTTACTCGTCCCTCCCCTCCACCAATGGAATTTTATCATGCATTGAATTCCATGTTCTCCCATTCATGTATAATTTATAAGGTTTTTTGGAGGCATTTTCTAATTCATGTGATTTGTAAAGGACGTCCGTGCCTGTTGCCTTTTCTTATGTCGACGGAGAATTTCCAGAATATTTGTTCGTAGTTAAATTTGTTTGTTCAATAGGGTCAAAGGACGAAATGTTTTGAAACAGATACACATAAGCATTACATCGTTCGCCAATAGGTATAGATAAATTGCCGAGCATGGCGTTGTATAATGATATTAATTATGAAGATGTATTGTGTTTACCCCACAACAAATCTATTTTTGCATTTTCACAATTCTTGTAAGGTACCTACAGTCAGGAGTATAAATGTACAATTTTAGACGTTATATTCCAGACATAAGTAAAAAAGTGTATACATATTTATACCCTTGACTGTACATGTCATCATTTAACGAATAGTAACTTTTATTAAGCGCAAATATACATAATTTATATAATGTCCCAACTTATTAGTACAACGAATACAAAAGCCTGCACCACACAAACTTTTATTTTAGCCCAATGTTTGACTGATAGAGAATACCTTAAAGCATTAAGTCCGCCAATTATAAATAATAGTGTTAGATGTACTTTTATTAACCACAAACGAAAGCTTTCAATAATCAATGTAATGTATACTCGTTATATAGTACAAAATTACGAGTGCAAGCTGGAGGCGACGCTAATCGTGAAAACTCTGAAGTCCAACGTAATTTCGGGGTACGTACAAACATCAACTCAGTGAACTGATCAAACATGACTCTTATTGCAATACGCATAAAGGTCACAAATGGAATGGTACTTTAAAGACGGGACCAGAGAGGCTTAAGGCTAAGCAGGAGAAGATTTACTCAAGGTTTTTAATTAAAAAATGCGAAGTAGATAACACTGGTAAGTATTTAATAATGTTATGCAGTCTCTTTGAGGATATTCTTCCTGTTTCAAAGTTAAGGAAGTATTTAGAGCGAAATAAAACAAAATGCCTATTTGCAGATGTACTTATTATTTCTATTAGTATTCCGTAATGGGATTCAGTCAAGGAGATGATATAATTACAGCTACTTTACTATTAAGTAGTACTTATTAACGTCGATCGAATTTACATCATTTTCAATGAGAACAAAGTTATATCTATTACGACACATAAAGTTTAAACGTAACTTAATTTTAATTAAATTTTTTGTGAAACTCAAATCAAATTACCTATTTTATTTTATTCCAAAATATTTTGATTTGTGTTTTTTATTTTTTCGGCAGTAACACTACTTACTACAATATAAATTATAAAATTGGATGTCATATACCAAAGAATAATAGACCAAGATCACCAACGTCGGAATCAAACCCACGTACTCTGCTTTCACGGCTGATGCCTGTACCGCTCGGCCACTTGGTCTTAGCAACCACCAGTAAATTAGTATGCAATCCCTTACAAGGCTAGGCCCCTTTCATTTAATTAAATTAATATAATGCGGAAAAGGGTATCAAGCCAAACCACTTTGATTTAACCCTTAACTTGGCAGTGTATCTTAAAAGATACATACTTTTTGATCCACTTATTGTATTTTTGAAAGACAGAATTTTTTGCTCTACTCAGCGGCGAGGAGGCTAGAACGCACGATTTTTTTAAATTCTGCCAAGTTTAGGGTTGATAATTGTACTTGAGGAAAAAGTGAGGGAATCTTATGTGGGGTTTCTGAGGTCATCCTGTAGATATGACAAATTTCGCGTTAAGGTTTCATTCCCTTGGCATGTGCACACGTCGATTGGATATTTTCTTTTTCATATCTTCGGGCGCCAGCTGGCGTTGTCGTGAACGTGGAACGCTTATTAATCACCGTTTACCGTGACTCGTGACATCGTGTGGCGTATCTTTGAAGTTATGTATAAGGAAACTGCGATCATATATAACAAGGGTATTTAAAGCAACGTTTTCACTTACTGGTTTGAGCGATCGTTCGTTCTGAGCCAGATGGAAACAGGATTTCACATAGCAAAATGTTCGTTCGTCAGCCCATGAACGCGTGAATGCTCGCTCGGAACAATAAGTGAAAACGTGGCTTTACGCGAGTTAAAAAATGCCACCAAAAACAATTGTGGAATTGAGTTGAGATGGGCAGGATATAGCGCTTTTCTTAATACCTACCGTGCATATTTCGGCGCAACATCTTGGAAAAATGCAAATGGAATATAGCCAATTAAAACTTTAATGGGCCAATGACAACTATTTATAGCGGTTCAAGTTTTTATAGGATGATATAGAAATTTAATAGCGTAATGTATTGAAGAGGGGGTGACACTGTCTTGCCAATGAAATTTCAGGACCGGTTTTGAAAGGCCATAGTATTTCGTGCAGCTTCCATATTTTCTTTGTTTGTAGTAAGGAAAAAAGAAATGTTCTATAAAGCACACTTACGTAAGACTTAGTTAAGACTGAACTAAAACAATAGTCGAGCATTCGTAAAACAAACGGAAAAGTAATTTAAGCAGGCAATAACAAAAAAATATAGCCAGCAATGTGTGCTACGAGGAAAAATGCTTTGATTTAGTAAATTGTTGCAGTAAATTGTTTTTTGCAAACGAGTATGTTTCAGTTTTGAATCGTAGATCGGATTTTTTTTCCGAAGTTACGTAGGTTGCCTTTTAAGTTGTGTCGTTTGAAATAAGTATAGACAATTTTATAGATTATTACCATTTATTGTTTTTCTAAGAATTCTCCGCGATGTTTAATACACTTTTACATGCGTTCAAACCAGTTTTTAAAACATTTATTCCACTCCGAAGTGGGGGTAGTCAAAATGGCCGATTTGTTAGCGTCAACAGCTTCTTCAAGTGAGCTGAAGCGTTGACCACGAAGACTTTGCTTAATTTTGGGGAACGTAAAAAAAATCGTTAGGGCTTAAGTCAGGGCTGTAAGGTGGGTGATCTAAAATTTCCACATTTTGGGCGCTCAAAAACATCTTTGTTTGGCGGGCGGTGTGTGAACTTGCATTGTCATGATGCAGTATCATACGACGCGTCGAGTTGTTTTTTCGAAATTCGGTTATGACTTGCGGCAAACAAACAGTGGTATACCAGTCAGCGGTAACCGTCTTGCGATCTTCTAGTACAATAGTGGCGACGTGACCACCCTTTGCCACAAACGAGGCCACCATTTTTTTTGAAGTGCTCCGCGAGCGTATGACTTTGGTCGGTTTTGGCTCATCCTGAAAGACCCAAACAGTTGACTGCTGTTTAGAATCTGGATCGTAAGCATATACCCAAGACTCGTCACCACTAACCATATCATAAACATGTTTTGACTCGCCTCGGCTGAATCGCTGCAGAGTTTTTCGACATCAACTAACACGGGCAGCTTTTTGGTCGTCGCTAAGCAAATGTGATATCCAACGAGAGATCAACTTTCTTACGCCAAGTTCTTCGTGCAGGATTTTTTGGATAGTGGTGCTGCATCACTAAACACAGAAGTGATCTCCTCAAAACACTGAAGTCGCGATAATCCCCTTTTAAAGTTGTAGAAAATACCGCATGCTAATTTCCCTTAGTTATTTCCATTTTTACAACCGACTTGTCACCTTTAAATAGACGCTGTAATAAAACTATTCGACCAATTTGAAAACTTTTTTTGTTTTCGAGTTCTAAATGCAAAAGGATGAAAATGCCATATGTTTATTTTTTTTTTAATCGGGGGATTGGCAAAAGACACGACTTAAAAGGCAGCCCTCGTAATTTCACTACATAGTATAAAACCAAGTCACTTTCTTTGTCCTATGCTTAAATCTTGATGCAGATTTTTTTAAATTGGCACTACAACAAAGTGGCTCCACTCCAGTTGATCGTAAGTGAAAAGTAGAGCCTTAATCGCGACGGCAACGGACAGGAGACAAGCAGTAACATGTCAGTTGCTACCGCCTTGCTGGCCCTCTAGATGCTTCTACACGCTTCGTTTAAAGGGTCCCAATTTCTAGGTATGCGGAGACGCATGTGCCGGTAAAGAATTCCACTTTTTGATAGTCCGGCATATAAGGAATTGCCGAATTTCTTTGTACGTGTGGGAATATTTTCCACGGTGAAAGAGTGACACCGCAAACCGGCACGTGTGGTTTTATAACGGAAAGGGGAGGGCGGGATCAGGGAAAATAAATCAGGGAAAATAACTCTTCAGAACACTCACCATGGTACAGGCGATAAAAAACGCTCAGAAAACCAATATAATACGAACTGCCCGCCGCTGCATGCTATCGAGAGTATCGAGAAAGTATTGGGCGGACCCATCCCAAATGATTGAAATCTTTGATGCATTTTTTTAATAGTTATTCAAGAGGAAGGTTTTAGTATTGGTATTTTACCCGTGCAAAGCCGGGATGAGCCGGTATGAGCCGCTAGTTCGTTTATAAAAGGCCTTCTATTTACACGACTATAGGAATATTTTATATCAACCCGATTAAAGACACATTGGTGCATGGATTGGATGATGGAATTTCGTTTTTTTTTTCGTTCTTTTTGTGTATAAATTTCTTTGTTAATATATAATTAAAAAATACGATGTTGGTAGTTACTTAACATTTTGAGTACTTAGATAATTACAAAACCTCTTAAAATATTATCGAACCGGGTTACTCACGTATTTAAGTCGATGATTGCTCGACATAGTTATAATTCTAAAAAGTACAAAACCTTTTAAAATATTGGGCTTTTTCGAGGTTTTGAATAAAACCGGTTCTGATCCCGATCGTATAGAAATAAGGTCTTTGAAATAATATGTTATTACTACCCCAAGATTTGTGATTTGTGTTTACCGTAAATAAACATAGTGAAAGTACGTAAAGTATCCGTAAATGGCCGTGAAAGGTCACAAAACTATATAACTATATCATACTCGGCGGCAATGATTGGGGTTTCTCTACGTAATCGAATCAAAAATGAGATCCGTAGACAAAACTAAAGTCACATAGCCCTCCGGATCAACAAGCTGAAGTGGCAATGGGCAGGCCACATTGCACGCAGAGCAGATGGCCGATGGGGTCGAAAAGGTCGCTTCTGACCGGTGTATGTGGAGATCCAAAGAGGAGGTCTATGTTCAGAAGTGGGTGTCAGTAGTGTATTATTGGTGCAGCTGGATCAGATAAGATCCAGCTGCACCAAAAATACACATTCGAATACTAATTTGAATCGATTCAAGAAGTTATCATTCAAATACACATTTTGTTGGCGTCAATTAAGGCGCCTGATGAAAATGCACATGCAATGCGACCTTTGCAGCTCACCGCCTCTTAGTTATAAGGATCTTTTAATATAATTTTGCATGTCACTCAGTCAGTCACTATTAAATCCACAAGTCACAGCTAACAGACGTCTCCTTATTTTAATCACCCTGAAGTTTTCTGCACCAAATCCCTCAGACCCTTGAACACATTTAGTGGAATACTAATTTGAATCGATTCAAGAAGTTATCATTTCAAATACACATTTAGTGGAGAACTAATTTGAATCGATTCAAGAAGTTATCATTCAAATACACATTTAGTGGAATACTAATTTGAATCGATTCAAGAAGTTATCATTCAAATACACATTTAGTGGAATACTAATTTGAATCGATTCAAGAAGTATTCATTCAAATACACATTTAGTGTCCCGCAAGAAGTCTGTCACGTAAAAATGTATTCAAATAGTGAGGTAGACGAAAGCTATTAAGTTCTGGTTTTAGGACATTTTTACTCCAGAAGTAACATTTATCCATTCGAATATTGTATTTATTTACACCAATGGTACCAAGTCTACGAACCATTTATCTTTTCTGATTACTCGCGCTGATACTCGCAAACCAGTATAATATATACGCATTCGCTTAGATTTTTAATAACAGTTAGTTATTAAAACACCGCAATAGTGTTCAGTGTTTATTAGTTTAACATCGTGACGTCCGTGTATATGACATTGACACAGTCCATTTTTTATTTATTATTCAGTTGCGTTTTTATTCAATACTTCAAGTGACTTTAGGTTTGATATCTATGAGGATACTAATTATAGTATTGTGTTTTATATGTCATATATAATATAGAAAAGAAACCACATGTACTTATTCATAAACATACTTTATTTTGTTTAAAAAAAAAAAACATAGTAAAGAGTGAAACATTTGTTTTAATGTTTATTTTTTACAATAGACAATGGCCAAGATCAATACCTTTTACGTGTACTCTTATCTACATAGTATTTATTTAAGAAGTATATCACTCAAATATCGTGTTATCTTTTACAAATTAGAATTAAGTAGACTTCTGAGACATTGTACCTCTAGTCAATGGTGTACCCATGTGGGGAGTCCGATGACAAACCCTCATCTATCTTATCTATTACTCTACGCGTTAATTCGTAGACTTCGTCTAATATTGTATTTTTCACAACATATTGGGCACATAGCTCAGCATTACATTTACAGATACATTCATAATTCTCGTCTAGTTTGCTACTGTTGTAAATTTCTATTTTTATGACTTTTGTGCCACCATTCCGATGTGGTTTCTTGATAAACGAGTAAACAACGGGTGCTGCTTTCCTCTTGACCCCCGAGGACAGACGTCTTACCCCCGATCCAACTTCACTCTGACTTTGATTTAGAGATGAAGTGAGAGGAACGAAGTTGAACAGGTGTTCTGATGTATCCTGTAATGAATAATTAATTATTAGTTCAATTAATGTCTAACTATTCATCTGAAAGTATTTAGGGGGAGACCAAAAATTCCAATCAAATACCGTAATATAAAAATATACAGTAAGATACAATTATTACAGATAAATGAAATACAATTTAGAGATTTAAGTTCCCCACTATTTATCCATTAGAGATTTACTTAAAATAAATTTTAAAATTATTATACCAATTTTTTATAAGTGCTCTATTTAAATACTATAATGTTTATTAAAAAGGACTTACCGACATATTTTCAGTAGAACTAACTGCTGTTAAAATATTGTATTGAATAAGTTTGTTCACTTATTTTCAGGATTTATATCCGAAAATATCATCGTTATTAGAGTTCAAAATATCATGTATTTTATTGAAATTCGTATATGGAAAGTCATATGGAGTGATTGGCGACTGACAAATATGATACCGTCTGTGTTGATATCCATATACCGCTCGCCGAATCATAATCATAATAAGTTAAATAGAATTGAAGCGTGAAATTGATTCTTAATACATACGGTTAGTCATCAAATTGTATTGACATACGTGTGGATTTACAGAGTGAGCAATAATGCGCTGATGCAAATAAAATATACTAGCTCATATCGTGACTTCGTCTTCTTATTTAAGATTAATAGTATGTTTAAAGCAAAATAAATCCAGAAAAAGATAGATAAATGAATGTAAATAAATAGCAGCCAAAATCATAACCCACTTCTGCGTTACCGTAGTCGGGTAAAAATCGTGTTTGTTCTTACTTTAACAGATTATATTATATCTAATAATTTTTGTGCAGTTACGGCCATAAATATAATATATTAGCACTTCACATACAGATGTCTGATAAGGTAAAAATGTATACTTATTTTTGTCGTCGACCGTTCACATATACCATACCTACCTGCCTGCAAATCATAATCATAATCATAATATGTGAAATAAAATAAAACATACCAAATTGAGTCTTAATACATGCGTTTAGTGATCAAATTGTGTTGAAATACGATCGTGTGCATTCGTATTTTGAAGAGTTATTAGTAATAATGCGCTGATGCAAATAAAATATACTAGCTCCTATCCTGACTTTGTCTTCTTTTCTAAGATTACGAGTACTAGATAAACGAACGTATACAATTATAATGAAGTTACTTAGTACAGTCAAGGGCATTAATATATATATACACTTCTCCATACTGATCCTTTACAAATGTGTCTATATATTAATGCACTCGACTGTACGTACCTGCACATTTTGTTTTACATAACTGATGTATTGTTTTCGTTTGTTTGTTGATTGAAGGTAAGTATCTACTCAAAATAATATTGACTAAATATGAAAATAAAATGTTATTATTTATTGATTGAATAAAAAAGGAAGTAAACCCACAGTATGAAGGTAAGCGAAATATAGAGCTTCTACTTTAGGCTAAGTGCTGAATTGCTGATGCGCCTTCGAAACTGTACCTTTTTAATCGCGTCGACAAATTTCATATATGGGAGAGCTCCACGTGAATGTTCACTACTTAAGCCGCCCGATCGGGCCTATTGCTTCATTCCGATAAACAGGAAGCAAGGAAACCCACTCTTCTCTTCCCAACTCCAGCTACAGCACATCATCATCATCATGTAAGTATGAATCAATGTATATGTTAATGTTACTAATAGGTACTAGAATCATCATAAACTCGTAATAACAATTGAAGAGTGTCTTTTTAAATGGGCTTATTTTGTGTGATCACTTAGACAAAGATCATACTTTGTGTGAAAAAAAACTCATAGAGAAATAACCCCTTTGAAAAGACACTCCTCAATCAATAATTATTTAAATTAAAAAATGTTAGAGTAATAGAGAATTATAATAATTATATAGAAAGACACGAGTAATTAGCTACTTAGAATTATAACTTAACCTTTCAAACTAATGTACTATCAGCATCACTGTTAACTACACATTTGTAAGCGTTATTGCAATGACATAAGGTCTATCGATGGTTAGTTATGGGTGTTGCTACTTGCTGTTAATACCTACAGTCAGCCAATTTGATTTCTACTTACTGAGACAGTTCTATAGTGATATAAAACTTTGTCTCAGTAACTAACAACGTCGTAGTCCTGTAGAAAGTAATCTAGTAGTTACTATGACAAAATTTTATAGTGTGTGTGTATGTGTGTGTGTGTGTGTGTGTGTGTGTGCGTGTGTGAATATACTTGATAATATCGTTCTCTTCGAGATCAATGAATACTTAATAATTATTTCTGATTACCTACCTATCTGTTTCTAAATAATACATAATTGGGTTTACCTTAAATTCGTAACTAAAGTATCCGCACTCTATTATTCAAGCTCATGTTAAATGATTGTAAATTTAATAGTAACATATTTATCTGATTTTCAGGTCGAAACGCTCGAATGCCGAAGATTTGTTCCTATCGTCGTCCTCGGAGGATGATTCGCCCCCGCCGCCGCCGCCGCCGCCGCCGCCGAAGGCTGATGAGGGTGACAAAAGGAATAAGAAGAAGTCCAAGCCTTCGACATCGGCGAGCTCGAAGAGGGTGAGAATTGCACCAGCACCAATGAAGCCGCGACACGGCACTGCGGCGGAGCTATTCGGCGCCGACAGTGATGACGAGGGGTTGGAGGCGAACCAAACTTCAGGCGAGGGTAAATTATTATCCTACATTTCACGAAGGCTTGCGAATGGTTTCGCGCGTCAGGCAAATCCAGATAAAAAGGGCACCCACTTTGTTGAGGTTAAAGTTTACAAATGCAGTGATATTGAACAGGTATCGCCAGTGAATCGATGGCGTCATGCCGTAGTCAATATTAAAAACCGAACCGATGATAATACTGAAGCTTGGAGACACTTGGCCAATTTTATTCACGCAACGCGAAAAGAATACCGAACGTGTGTGCCGTCATTTGTTAGTAATTATTATTGATGAATTTTAAACATTGTATCGATTTATTATTATCTTAATGTTAATACATCTGCTATAGAATACCGGAGTAATAAATAAATAAATAAATTATGCTCCTATATTTACAGTATTCATATTGCCTTGCGTGTATAAATTTAGCTGAATGTCCACACCCTGTAGTGTTAGAGTGAATTCTTTTTCGTAATGTATAATTCCAACTATGTATAAATATATATATATATATATGAAATACACCCTAACATTGAAGCGTGGAAACATTAAGCTTAATTTATTCACGCAGCGCAAAAGGAATACCACAGATATGGGTTCTCATTTTTAGTTAGCGTCTATTATATTACTGATGTTTTAACTCTGTGTTCATTCTTAACTTAAGTACCTATATATTTGTTATAAAATATAAGTTCTTTAACATATCATTTAACAAATAATAATAAATGTATCTTATATTACCTTCAAATAAATTGTAATCTATAAAGTGTGTCATTTTGTTTACAGTGAGATCACATAACCTCCCGTCATCCAGAACTATTTCAATGAAATGTGACAAATGTGGAATTGAATTGCCTAAGAATGAATACAATTATCATTTGAGAACCAATTTACATAAATCGAATTGCATATTGAAGACTGATTTTAATAATATTGAAATTATAGCAACTGCCTTTAAAAACAGAATAGTAACGTATCGTTTGAATCCAATACAAAATGAATACCCCACTCCTGAGACGTTTCTGTGCGATATTCAAAGTAACATTATGAAAGTTGTGGAAATGTCATTACTGAAACATAAATGTATCAAAATAAACTATGAGCTATTCGTTTACTTTACATTACCACATTCAGACAAACAACAATTAAAGTCGTTCAATACAAAATATGATGTTATTTATGGAAACTCGAATATTAATGAGCTGTTTGCAAAAACGATTGAGCATTTGAAAGATAAACTTACTGAATTTGAACACCGTGAATCTGGCTGGTCTTTTGTTGCAATAAGTCATTTAGAAGTCAATGTAAACAAGTATTGTCCGATGCGAGGAGGTACTTACATACCTTTACCTCCTACTGTCAAAAATACCAAAAGCTGCATTAATATTCAGAACAATGATAATTATTGCTTTTTATGGAGTATACTTGCTGGTCTATATCCTGCAAAGAGCAATGTGTGTCGAACTAAATCATACCCGCACTATTCAGATGTTTTAAATATAGACGGAATAGCATTCCCCTTATCAGTCAAAGATATACAGTTATTTGAAAAGAATAACCCTGAAATAAGCATTAATATATATGGATT
Organism: Thaumatotibia leucotreta; assembly: GCA_025490895.1. Classification (NCBI taxonomy): domain Eukaryota; kingdom Metazoa; phylum Arthropoda; class Insecta; order Lepidoptera; family Tortricidae; genus Thaumatotibia; species Thaumatotibia leucotreta. The sequence continues at coordinate 26,403 of JALPQI010002410.1, forward strand.
AGATAATAAGTGTGTTGTAACAGGCCCCCTGTACAAATCAAAATCAAAGAAAAATAATCATTTTAATTTGTTATACATAGAAAAAAATGGTAAAGGACATTATTGCTTCATTAAAGACCTTGTACGATTAATTCGAAAACAAGTAACTTTACATAGAGGTCAAATGAATTTCTGTGACTCATGTTTACAATTTTTTAAAAGCGAAAATAAATTTAAAACTCATCATTGTTCTGAAATTGTAACAGTTTTACCTAATGAAAATACTGTCATTCAATTTAAGAATTTCGAACGCAAGCAAAAAATTAATTTCATTATATACGCTGACTTCGAAAGCATGTTAATTAATTGTAATTCAAAGAATGGTAAAAATACGCAGAACCTGAAAAAGCATGTCCCAACATGTTTTGGTTATTATGTATGCTGCTCGCACGATTCCAGTTTGAATAAATACGTTTCTTACAGAGGTGAAGATTGCGTGAAAGTTTTTGTTGAATGGTTAATTAACGATATTCAAGAAATTAACAGTATACTGATTAAAAATAATCCTATGAATCCATTATCAAAAGAAGAACAATGTAATTATGAGAATGCTACACACTGTCATATTTGTAAACAGTTTTTATTTGGTGACAAAGTTCGTGATCACGATCACATCACATCAGAATACAGAGGTGCCTCTCACTCACTATGCAACCTGCAATACAGAATCTGTCCATTTGTACCAGTTGTCTTACATAATTTAGCTGGGTATGATAGTCATCTCTTTATAGAAGAACTTACAAAGTACCCCGGTTCTATTAAAATAATGCCACAGTCCAAGGAAAAATATTCATGTATAAAAAAAACGATATCTTCAACTAACGAACCGAGTCAATCACTTGAAATAAAGTTTATTGATTCCTACCAATTTCTTAGTTCCAGTTTATTTGAGTTAACCAAAAGTTTGAACAAAGAAGATTATGTTAACTTGTCTAAAGAATTTACTGATGGGTACCACTTTCAGTTATTAACACGTAAAGGTGTTTACCCTTATGATTACATTGATTCCTGGTTAAAATATGAAGACAATAAATTACCAGAAAAAGAAATGTTTTATAATTCTCTGCAATGTAAACGTATATCAGATACCGATTTTAAGCATGCCGAAACTGTATGGTCAGCTTTTAATATAAAGACTTTAGGAGAATATACTGATTTATACTTAAAATGTGACGTCTTATTGTTATGCGATGTATTTGAACATTTTAGAAATACTAGTTTGCAGCATTATAATCTGGACCCTGCTTATTATGTATCTGCGCCTAATTTAAGTTGGGATGCTATGCTTTTGTTTACAGACGTAAAATTACAATTAATACACGATTTAGAAGTATATCAGATGATAGAAAGAGGAATACGTGGCGGGTTAGCCCAGTGTTCTCTTCGGAATTCAAAAGCAAACAATAAATACACACCCGATTATGATGCTTCTAAACCCACATCATATTTGATATATTTAGATTGTAACAATCTCTATGGTTATGCGATGAGACAAAAAATACCTGTATCAGATTTTGAATTTTTAAATCCCGATGAAGTTATCAATTTTAACATACTGACCATACCAAGAAACGGTGAACATGGATACATTTTAGAAGTTGATATGAGTTATCCTGATCATTTACATGATTATCATGCTGACTTGCCCTTTGCACCTGAAAAGTTTGTCCCCCCTGGAGGAAAGACAGAAAAGTTAATTGCAAATTTACATGACAAATACAACTATATCATTCATTTCGTACATTTAAAAGAATGTCTAAAGAATGGGTTAGTGTTACAGAAAATACATCGCATCCTTCGTTTTAGACAGTCTAATTTCTTACAAAAATATATTGATCTCAATACTCGATTGCGACAAGAAGCTTCTACTACATTTGAGAAAGACTTTTTTAAATTACTAAACAATGCTATATTTGGTAAAACCATTGAAAACAAGCGAAATCATATGCAAGTTCAATTAGTTACAAAATGGAAAGACAATGACAATAAAACAAACAAGCACTTAGGTGCAGAGAAAATACTATTGAAACCTAATGTAAAGAGTGTATCTATAATTAATGAAAACTTTGTAGCTATTCAATTAAGTCCAGAAAAAATTTGTTTAGACCGCCCCATTTATGTTGGATTTACAGTTTTAGAATTGGCGAAAAAGCACCTATACCGATTTCATTATGATTTCGTTAAAAAAACGTACCAAGAAAATGTTAAACTCTGCTATACTGATACTGACAGCCTTCTATATAACATTATAACTGACGACTTTTACAACGATCTAAATAAAAACATATTAAAATTTGATACTAGTAATTATGAGCACAATAACCCGTACGGTATACCTAAATTGAATGCTAAAGTACCTGGTTTATTTAAAGATGAATTTGGCGGTGTGGTAATTACTGAATTCGTTGGATTAAGAGCTAAACTGTATTGTTTAAAAAGTGTAAAGAAGACAATAACAAAAGCAAAAGGAGTCACGAAACCTATAACTAATAAATTAAAAATTAAACATTTTGACGAAGCTTTGCAAACAAAAAAAGTGTATAGCCATAATATGAATATGATACGATCTATCAAACATGTTTTATATTCACAGCAAGTTGATAAAGTCGTTTTAAACTGTAACGACGATAAAAGGCAAATACTGCCCGACAACATACAAACTTTACCATGGGGCCACTGTAATACTATATTTTAAATTAAATATAATCGTGAAGTATTTAAGTATAATTTGTTTTTTTATAAGTTATTTTTAAGGCTTCTCTGTATCACTCTCATAAATGCAATAAATTAATTGACTTGTTAAATAATCATTGTTGTTTTTATTTGGTAAGGCACCTATATAAAGCGTTGAAATATCATATTTTCCTCATATTCACAATGAAATTCATTAAGCATACTCAAACTCTGGAAGTAAATAGTATAATAGTAGAAAATGATCGTCACAGAAATACAACACATAGTACATTATTCCCCAATACAATTCGTTGTATAATATGTGGACCCTCAAACTGTGGTAAAACTAATATAATGTTAAATTTACTAATACATGAAAATGGTCTAAAGTTTAAAAATATCTATTTGTATTCAAAGACAGCTTTCCAGCCAAAGTATCGTTACCTCCAGCAAATTATGGAGAAAGTTCCAGATGCCAAGTTTTTAATATTTAACGACAATAACGAAGTTATTCATCCAAATGAGGCCATGACCGATTCAATCATGATTTTTGATGATGTCGCATGTGAAAATCAAGTAAACATTCGCAACTACTTTGCTATGGGAAGACATAGACAAATTGATTGTTTTTATTTATCGCAAACTTATTCCAAAATTCCAAAACAATTGCTAAGGGATAATGTCAATCTGTTAATTGTTTTCAAACAGGATGATATTAACTTGAAACATATATACAATGAACATGTGAACACTGATATGGATTGGATAAAATTCAAAGAACTTTGTTCAATTATATGGTATACTCGTTTTAGCTTTTTACTGATCAATAAAGATTGCGGTATAAATAAAGGTCGATATAGACAAGGGTTTGACACATATATTTATTTTTAGATTTTCCATTATAAAATGATTTAAATGTCAACGTAGTCCTCACTTGAATTTAAGTGCCTGTATTAATCGGTTGATGTTAACGCTGGTAAAATGGATACACGTTTAAAAGAACAAGTTATTAAAGCTGCAGATAATATTAAAAAAAAAATAAAGAAGATTAATAATGAAGAACATGAAAATCATATACATTTTAGAAAAGTTTTTAAGTCTATTACTGAACCATTGGAAAATATTGCTATGCAAAGTGTTAATGTCAAACCGGATTTTATTATGACCACTAGTACAGATACGAATGACATATCTCAGAGTTTAAATGATTCTACAGGATACAAAAATTTCAAAGATCTAATTGATCCTGATGGACACTCCGAATATTATGAATACTCTAATGATAACGATAATAATTCTCACGAAGAAAATAATGATACACTTTTATCTCTAAAAAAAGAAGATATGATTGATTTATATCAGGACATTAATATACCATTCGGTATTCGCAGCATGAATAAAAAGTTGATGATGGGTAATTCTGATGTATGCTTATCTTTAGTGAATAATGGTACTAGTACTGAAAAAAAATATGTTATTACTATCGATAAGAAAAAGTTTGATTTAACCGCTGGTTTAAAGGAACTATTAATGCGAAACAAACCCGATCTCAAGCTTGTTACTGAAAACGACAAAACTGAATATAAAGAAATGCTGATACGT
>JALPQI010002411.1:0-94052 GCA_025490895.1 Thaumatotibia leucotreta
GTATTTTAATGGCTTCAGTGGGGGGGTCAGGTAGCCTGGCAAGTTCGGAAAGACTGTGGATCATTGTACCGGCGTCGATGGAGACATTCCTGGCGATAGAGCCTTTGAAACGAGGCTCTTCTTTAAAAGACGCACCCATCTTGAGCTGTGGACAAAACAACACGTTATACAGTAAAATAGCGAAATATGTATATCTCTTACATATTATTAACCTTTACATTTTCTGTTAAATTTATAATATCGTTATTGAAAAACATGTGTGATGATGCACCCGAATCAATAATGGCTCTAATATTGCATGCATCGTTTCTTCACTCACCAGACTAAAAGTGCAACAGATTTTTTACTTTTCCTGTTACATTTTCTACGTATTTTTAAGGAAAAACAGAAGTATGGCCACTTTTATTGCAAATTGAACATTTTTTATTGATGTAGAATCTGGCAATGGGCATTTACGCGAGAAGAAACTTATTTTTCTGAAACAGGTAAATTTTATGTTTTTCCTGCTCAGAATCACGAGCTCTTTCGAACCTACTAGAAGAAAAAAAGTGTCCCAACTTTTTGGTTCTATTACGTAACCGTTTTTCAAACACTTGTACAACGGTTACAAAGTGGAGAGCATAGTAAAATGTATGTAAAATGTGGGACCATTTTTTTCTTGTACTTTTTTTCTCCTAGATTGAAAGAACTCGTTATTCTGAGTAGGAAAAACATTAAATTTACCTACATTAAAAAAATTTTTTTTTGGATCTCTTCTCGCGAAAATGCCCCAATATGCCCTGGTTGATTACAACTGAAACATTTTCTTTCGTTACTTTTCATGCTTGATGATACATTTCTAAATTATTATTTTCAAGAAACCTAATCTCTTTCTGTATACGTTCTATGAGAGAATGTATGGTTGGTCAGATTTTGGAGTTACCTCCCATACAGTTCTGAAGTAATTGAATTTGCCAGGTAAAATTGTTAAAACCTTTTGCATAAGTATGTCATTATTTATTTTGTTCTCAGTAGACTCTAGTTCAAACCACATATTTTGTAATTTGCTGATAGCTTCTATTATATTTCCGGTAGATTAGTAACTATAAAATTCGATCACTTCTAAATGGTTGTCTTTTTCAGCCTTATAATTGAAGACGTGTAATATTTCAAAAATATCCTTTGTAGTTAAGCAATTAATCACGTAATGTATAATATTTTCATTAATTGAATTTATAATGTAGTATTTCGCTTTAGAGTCCTTCTTTACTTTTGTCTTCGTTGTCGGCTCCAATTCCTTTCGCATCCAGAAATAAATTTGCAAAATTTCCTCAGTTCGAATAATTTGAGTTTGATTTTAAACTCTTTAAGTTGTCCATGATGTGGATTCTTGTTGAAATTGACTTACTGTTTTCCTTGAGTCGTTGCTATGCTATGGTTAAGTTTTAATTGCTGTTATTGTACGAAAACTGTAATAACAAATATAACAATGCGTACGTAAATACTATCAAACCTATATTATCACTTTTATCGTTCTATCTGGGCCACATCACCTGTTATTGGCCGAGGCGAGGACCCTGGACATTGAATAATTAAACAACTTTTCTCCAACACCACTATTTATTCTTATTTAAAATACGTTTACAAAACACTGCTTCCTTGTTGAGATCTGTCAAAAGAGTGTCTTGAAAAGTTCATAATTCAAAGACAATTTGTATGATGAACTTCTAAATTCAAATTGTATTTGTCAAACACGAGTCGATTGTTGACTAACCTTAATAATAACAAGAAGCAAAAGAAGAAGGCCGACTCGCTTCCATCTGAAATGGAGAAAGTACCGAGTCAGCACATGCCTTTTTGAATTGAAATTTCACAGTTTCCTGGCCAAAAAAATTGGTTTAAACAACCTACAACAAAGTGAGGTGGTTAAAATCTGGAGAATTCCCATATGTTTTCACAATTCCAGCGGAAAATATATTCACCTTCATAATGTTGGTATCAGGAAATATGTTGGTTCGGGAATCAGGAAGAAACAATCGCAACATCGATAATCAATCAATTGAGTCGGCATTCCAAAAATAACGCCTCTCAAACGTCACTGCAACAGGCCTACTACCGCGAAAATTGAAATTCGTAAATTTCGAGGATGTTTCTCTGTCACTCAAACGAAGGCGTCATTAGAGTGAGAGAGACAAATCCTCGAAATTTACGAATTTCGATTTTTGCGGTAGGGCCGCAGTACTTGACAGACTACATCAAGATTTTTTGGTGTCGACATCCTATTATTATTGTTTTAATTACAAAAAGGAAAGTCAAAGAAAGTTCCCAAGAGGCCGAGGAGTTTGTATGATAGAAGTCTACTTCCAGTAAACCTTGGTAAACGGGCAAGTCTCCGGTCACGCAAACTTGGATGGAAAAATGAAACAATAACAACTAGGCGAAATACATTTTTATTCTGAATACTAGCTGTGCCCGCGACTTCGCACGCGTGCTGTTCGGTGATCTGTGTTGTACATTTTCAAATGTATGTCTGGTAAATGGGTTTCTTAGAATTGGTCCTTTTGGTGATAAGATATCAGATTAACAGCCAAGTTACAAACGTATTGTGTTCGGTGTAGCAAAGAAATTAATATCATACACAATGAAATAAATGGTTTAGGTACCTATCGTTTGAGGTTAACTTCCAAATACTACGCAAATTTTGATATCTCTAAAGGTAGTAAAATAATGTGGTTTCCCTCAGCAAACAAAATGATAGTCGTATTTCAAAACGCCAAAATTATACGTATTCTAAAAAGCATAAGCATAGCGTAAGTAAGGAGTTGAGGGTAAAAATTAAGATGAGGCTTGATAGCGTCATAAAAGTCATCATCATACCATGGATCACACTATGTAAGTTAACCGGAGGACTTCAGTTGCTGAATGCGTGGCAGTAAGCGTCAGTGCAGTGTATGCAAAAACCTATCGCCAGGGTTTGAGTCGAGGAACCCAAAAGAGTAATATTCGGAAAAAGTTGGAAAATAATCTAAGATGGCAGTGTGCTGGGGCGAAAAGTTTAAATCCCGAGTAGTTCAGCAAGCCCGAAGGGCGAACTTTAGGAGGAAGAAGGCCGATCCAGCAGAGGGTTGAAGGCCCGGAAGCCCACTCCAGGGGCCCAAGTAATTCGGCCTTGCAGCAGGGCCGACCCAATCACAGAAACAATAAAAATACATGTCAAATAAGATAGAGTATCGTAGGCCGAACTATGAGAAAACAGAACAGTGGTCCGAGCCCGACGCGTTCAATATAATATTTATTCAGTTTCCAAATAAGTCGAGCCTGAGGGCCGAAAGCCCAAAGCCGAGGCGTTAAGGCTGCAAAGGGCGAGTTCCAAGCAGTGCCGATGACCGATCGTATTTTTCATGAAATACTGGCTTTATGGCCGAGACCGAGACATAGTGCCAAGCATTTAATATATGCAGTAAATAAACAAACCGAGCCTGAGGGCCCAAGGCTCAAAGGTGAGGCGTCAAGACCACGAAGGCTGAAACCGAGCTTCGAGTTAGGGCCAAATCCCAATCGGGCTTATGACGAAATGTTGTTTTATGGTCGATGCTAAGCTGTAAGAAGACAGAGCTTGGAGCATTCAGTATATCCTGTAGCCAATCGGATCAATCTAGTACTCCCCGCATGAACCCAAGGGCCAAAGGCCCGAGGAGTCAACCCACAATGTCAGCCTATCAACCCGAGGGCCGTAGGCCCGAGGCCACTGTCTACACGAACCCGAGGGCCGAAGGCCCGAGGAGTTAACCCACGCTGTCAGATTATCAACCCGAGGATCGGAGGCCCGAGGCCCCTGTCTAAACGAACCCGAGGGCCAAGGCATTAATACCCGCTGCCAGTATATCAACAGGAGGGCTGCAGGAGTAAGGTCACCATCCACACAAACCCGAGGGCCGAAGGCCCGAGAGATTAACTCACGCTGTCAGTCTAACAAACCGTGGGCTGAAGGCCCGAATGGCTAACCCACGCTATCAGTCTATGGACCCTAGGGCCGTAAGCTCGAGGACACAGTTCACACGATCGTGAGAAGGCTCAAGGGGTTAACCCACGCTGTCAGCCTAACAAACCGAGGGCCGTAAGCCCGAGGCTACAGGCCACACGATCCCGAGGGCCGAAGGCCCGAGGGGTTACCCTTCGCTGTCAGTCTATGGACCTGAGGGTCGTAGACTCGAGAATACAGTTCACGCGATCCCGAGGGCCGACGGCCCGAGGGGTTAACCTTCGCTGTCAGTCTATGGACCTGAGGGTCGTAGGCTTGAGAACACAGTTCACGCGATCCCGAGGGCCGAAGGCCCGAGGGGTTAACCTTCGCTGTCAGTCTATGAACCTGAGGGTCGTAGGTTCGAGAACACAGTTCACGCGATCCCGAGGGCCGAAGGCCCGAGGGGTTAACCTTCGCTGTCAGTCTATGAACCTGAGGGTCGTAGGTTCGAGGACACAGTTCACGAGAACCCGAGGGCCGAAGGCCCGAGGGGTTAACCTTCGCTGTCAGTCTATGAACCTGAGGGTCGTAGGCTCGAGGACACAGTTCACGCGATCCCGAGGGCCGAAAGCCCGAAGGGTTAACCTTCGCTGTCAGTCTATGGACCTGAGGGTCGTAGGCTCGAGAACACAGTTCACGCGATCCCGAGGGCCGAAGGCCCGAGGGGTTAACCTTCGCTGTCAGTCTATGAACCTGAGGGTCGTATGCTCGAGAACACAGTTCACGCGATCCCAAGGGCCGAAGGCCCGAGGGGTTAACCTTCGCTGTCAGTCTATGAACCTGAGGGTCGTAGGCTCGACAACAAAGTCCACGCGATCCCGAGGGCCGAAGGCCCGAGGGGTTATCTCACGCTATCAGTTTAACAAACCGAGGGCCGTAGTCCCGAGGCTACAGTCCACACAAACCCGAGGGCCGAAGGCCGGAGGGATTAACTCACGCTGTCAGTCTAACAAACCGTGGGCTGAAGGCCCGAATGGCTAACCCACGCTATCAGTCTATGGACCCTAGGGCCGTAAGCTCGAGGACACAGTTCACACGATCGTGAGAAGGCTCAAGGGGTTAACCCACGCTGTCAGCCTAACAAACCGAGGGCCGTAAGCCCGAGGCTACAGGCCACACGATCCCGAGGGCCGAAAGCCCGAAGGGTTAACCTTCGCTGTCAGTCTATGTACCTGAGGGTCGTAGGCTCGAGAACACAGTTCACGCGATCCCGAGGGCCGAAGGCCCGAGGGGTTAACCTTCGCTGTCAGTCTATGAACCTGAGGGTCGTATGCTCGAGAACACAGTTCACGCGATCCCAAGGGCCGAAGGCCCGAGGGGTTAACCTTCGCTGTCAGTCTATGAACCTGAGGGTCGTAGGCTCGACAACACAGTCCACGCGATCCCGAGGGCCGAAGGCCCGAGGGGTTATCTCACGCTATTAGTTTAACAAACCGAGGGCCGTAGTCCCGAGGCTACAGTCCACACAAACCCGAGGGCTGAAGGCCCGAGGGATTAACTCACGCTGTCAGTCTAACAAACCGTGGGCTGAAGGCCCGAATGGCTAACCCACGCTATCAGTCTATGGACCCTAGGGCCGTAAGCTCGAGGACACAGTTCACACGATCGTGAGAAGGCTCAAGGGGTTAACCCACGCTGTCAGCCTAACAAACCGAGGGCCATAAGCCCGAGGCTACAGGCCACGCGATCCCGAGGGCCGAAGGCCCGAGGGGTTACCCTTCGCTGTCAGTCTATGAACCTGAGGGTCGTAGGTTCGACGACACAGTTCACGCGATCCCGAGGGCCGAAGGCCCGAGGGGTTAACCTTCGCTGTCAGTCTATGGACCTGAGGGTCGTAGGCTCGAGAACACAGTTCACGCGATCCCGAGGGCCGAAGGCCCGAGGGGTTAACCTTCGCTGTCAGTCTATGGACCTGAGGGTCGTAGACTCGAGAACACAGTTCACGCGATCCCGAGGGCCGAAGGCCCGAGGGGTTAACCTTCGCTGTCAGTCTATGAACCTGAGGGTCGTATGCTCGAGAACACAGTTCACGCGATCCCGAGGGCCGAAGGCCCGAGGGGTTAACCTTCGCTGTCAGTCTATGAACCTGAGGGTCGTAGGTTCGAGGACACAGTTTACGCGAACCCGAGGGCCGAAGGCCCGAGGGGTTAACCTTCGCTGTCAGTCTATGAACCTGAGGGTCGTATGCTCGAGAACACAGTTCACGCGATCCCGAGGGCCGAAGGCCCGAGGGGTTAACCTTCGCTGTCAGTCTATGAACCTGAGGGTCGTAGGCTCGACAACACAGTCCACGCGATCCCGAGGGCCGAAGGCCCGAGGGGTTATCTCACGCTATCAGTTTAACAAACCGAGGGCCGTAGTCCCGAGGCTACAGTCCACATTATCCCGAGGGCCGAAGGCCCGAGGGGTTAACCCACGCTGTCAGTCTAACAAACCGAGAGCCGAAGAGACTTTTTTTGATGACTGTCAAAATATACGAAAAAGGTTTTGCGTTGATATTTGTGAAGTTGCACATAGTTATATAATTTTTACTTTTCAGTTGACACATGCTGGGATTATTTTGACAGGTAATATGTACACATATTTTTGATTGGTAAATTTGTTCAGATGCATAATAATATGTATCTTTCTATGCTCATTTATTTTTGAAGCCTTGGATTTGCTCATATATTTATGAACTCGACTGTACATAATCCTAAGCGTATGAGACATCAAAAGAAACGTCTTCAAAAATTATAGAAACTTTTTTCTTTAAGCGGATCATTTTGGAGATATCAGCTATTAAAGCCGTTGAAAGTGTGCCCTTGTTCAATTATTTTAAAGTACGGGGTATAAAGTTCTGAGAAAAATGGTGTTGATAAATTGTTGAGGGTTGAAGAATGCAGTCCTCACTTATTAATATAGCGCCTGCTCAAATAGTCATGGCAAATGCGTCGCGTCTACTGATACTTTTGAATAGTTGTAGGCTATTACATTTAAGGTGTTTCTTGTAAATTGATTGGTCATGTCTGTTAAAATAATTTACGTAGTTTTTGTAATTTGTTCCATTTACACATACATATTTACACATGCAGGTGGTATGTTCAGCAGTGGATGTCTTTCGGCTGATATGATGATGATGATGATGATGATGATGACGACACATGCATAGTAATGAACTCTTTCAACGACTTCTGGTTTGATCAAAATATCTCTTATACTTTTTGAGATTGGTTGATTTAACTGTAATTTTAATTTTTTACTGCAAGTCCGACTCACACTTGACCATTTTTTATATCCTATGTCCCGACCCGAGGTCTCCTAAATACGACGGTGAAGTTTTCATTAAAATCCATCCAGCCGTTCTCTCGTGATGCTCCGTACAATAAACAGACAAACAGACAAACCGACAAACAGACAAAAATTCTAAAAATTACATAAATGTGATCTATTATCGATTTTAAGACCTCCTCCATCATTTTTTTGTAAATATCTTCCATGTACAGACTTTCGACCCTCTTCAGCTTTATTATATGTATAGATGATCTAAAATGTAATAGGACATTTATTTTCAAAACTACAATTTATGTAGATAGATTAAATCTAACTTTTTTTTTAGTAATATTCAAAGTTAATCTTTATTGACAAAAATTAATTAACATTTTAATATATCCACAGCACAGGTTTCGTCCAATAACATACCAAATATCCACCTCAGGTTTCGTCAATAAGCCGTAGTACACAACATCATCCGCCACATGCCTCGTCAATGATAAAAAACCTATGAAACAATTATTTATATTAACGATCAGCTTAATACGTACCCGGCTCAAACGTCCCTAAAATACCCGCTGCATTCCCACGTTGGATAGCCAGGGAAATACGTTGAACCAGGTACGTACCTGACCGTGGATCGCAACCCCTATCGCGCAATCTCTTCCCCAAAGCCCGTATGAAAGTCTTAGCCTCGGAACACCAAGGACCCGCCGTCTCAACAGCAAGAGGGACAAAATCATACAACGGTTCCAAGGGCGAATATTTGGCATGCTTGTTCCTGGCCGCATTTTCCGCAGCACCCCCAGCGGACCGCGTAGTCTGTGCAAGATGCGACGCTGCGAACGTGCTCACACACGTGGCATCCCACAACAAACTCCGCCCTTTCGACCAAGGAACCAGTGTAAGTCCGTCGGGCCTCTTACCATCAGTACGGCTGAGTCCCTGAGGTTCCAGGACGCAGGGTATGTTTGCCAGCACCATAGCTCGGCGCACTATGTCGTTTAAGGCGTGATGTCTGGGAAATCTTCCAGCGCACCGAGCACAACTTAGCCCATGATACCCATTCGCCTCTACCATCACCCCACAAATGCAGTGATGTGGCTCACATACCCTACAACCCAACCTTAACGCAGCACCAATCCTCAGAGAATCATCATCCAACAGGGTCCCTAAATGCGAAGACGGCAAGGCATGCAGCCAGGCTCCCGATTCTGGTTCCACCAAAGCCTTCAGCCGAGCCAACTCAACCCCTGATGCATTCTCAAGCAAAGACGCATACGTTTGCCGACTCAAAATCTCGTCCCACGATCTCTGCACTGCAACTTTTTCCGGCCGCTCCCCACTAATACAGCGAACAGACCATTCGGCTAAGGCATCGTTCAAAAATGGCACCAGAATCCGGTCCGAATCAATTGATAAAATACGTGATACCAGTGAGAGAGAAGCGTGTGACGACGAAAGAAAAGCAATGAGTCCAACGTCAGCCATGCGACGAACACCCAAGCCACCAAAACGAATGGGAAGGGTAGCCTGCCGCCAATGGGAATCCTCGAAACTAACGTTCAGGACAGTCTCCAGACCATTGCGGAGCACATCATCGAAGCCCTGGATCACCCGCGGAAACATCCACGTAGGCGCAGTTCTCAGAATGTATGTTACGCGTGGAATAGAAAAACAGTTACGCAACAACACCAGAGCAACGTGCGCCGACAGATGCCGCAGGTGGTCCAAGGACTCCGCCATTGCAGTCTTTTTGGCCTCTATGACAGCACTAACCCCCGCCGGAAATATTGGTGCACCCAGAAGCGAAAGGCAAGACCTATCCACTAACCCCACGCCCGGTAAAATCGCCTCAAAGTCTGGTACCGAGCCCATTGCACTAGGTCCACAGGGAAACAACTCACATTTACTAGCATTAATTTTTAAACCAATGACCGATAAGGCGGGCAAAAGCTTCCCTATATCCCTCAGGACAACCTCCGGCGTCCCCCCCAAAGTCCCATCGTCCAAGTACCAAATGTTTAAAGGCGATTCCATGGAGGCAATAATGTTTCTAATGGCCAAGCAAAAAAGGAGCGGTCCGACGGGGTCGCCCTGCTGAGCACCGACCTGTGACAAAATTGAACTTGAGCCATAAAACAGATTGCTTGGAGAGGAATAGCACTGATGAAGGAAGGGATATAAAGCCGGAACGTGATCCCTAACCTCCTCCAACATGACATCCCTCTCCACGCTGTTGAACGCATTTCTTATGTCCAACTTCACAACCACCTTGTCGACATTTTCTGGAGCCATTGCATAAGTCCGCACCGCATGGATAGCCGCTTCGCACCCCATAGGTGTACCAAAGCCTATTTGGTGAGGCTGAAGAAGGGTCGCCATCTCTTCCTTCACAGCTCGACACGCAAGCTTGGCCACCAGCCGCCGTAACGTATTTCCAATGGCAATAGGCCATTAAATCTAACTAATCTACTTAACCTAACCATTGCATTGTACCGAGGATGCTGGCGGCATTTCCTCGCTGTATCGCAATTCTGATGCGTTGTGCGAGGAAGTCGCCAGCTCTTCGGTCTTTAGTTACGTCAACCAGAGGTTTCGTGATCTCAGCAAACAATTTGCGTGCGCTGGGGCCCCAAGAACCTAAAGTTTCTACGCCAAACGGTACAAAATCGTACTCTTTGCCGAGGCCCTTATATTTATTACGTTTTAAAAATTCGGCATTTTCAGCCACAGCGGCCGCCTTAAACGTAGTTCGTTGAAGATGGGACGGTGCCAGGGTGTCTACGCAAGTAGCATCCCATACTAACATCCGTCCCAAGCTCCAAGGAACCAAAGACACACCATCAGGTCTCTTACCATCATCATGATCTAAAATAACTTTACAATTGTAATGCAGCTAACGTACGGCCGAAATAAGGCATATTAATTGTTGAAAACATTAACAGTGAAGTATAACATGTGACGTGATGTGATTTGGATACGTCACAAGATTTACAAGATAAGATACTGCTTTTTTACATACGTTTACTGATTTGGCTTGAGCGAAGTGATAAACCATTATCTCAACAAATAATACGCATAATGCCCGCCTTGCATTGCGAGCGGAACGAACTCATTATTCATTAATAGCTCCGTTTAACTTACACCGCTGGTGTAACTTACAGCCGTCAACTGCATACTAGCACTTGGCCAGCGATGAACGTGAAACGGAGCCATTAATGAGTCCGTTCCGCTCGCAGTGGAAGGCGGGCATAAGATTAGCTGCAGATTACTGCGCAACTGAATTAACGAGTACAATAGGCAATGACTGCTGACTGGCAAGTCAAATCAACAACTTTTTTTCGAACTGTCAAAACTATGAAGTTTTGTATGTAATACACAAAAGTGACGTCACATTTGTATACTTCCAAGTGAACTACTCTTTTAAGTTCTTTCCAATTTATGAAATAAGTTCTGTACAAAAATTACTGCCATCTACATTTTACTAATTATTCATAAATGTAACAACAAATAAAAACCATATAAAAAAAAATATTATTAATCTTGATGTTGCCGGGTGCTCTGGGTAATTATGGTGGGGATAACTGCTCCGTCATGAAATCCAAATAGTTGTTTTACAGATCTAAATTTATGCCGTGTGCCGCGGATGCACATACTTGTGGCACGAATTATCGATATTATTATTTTAGCCCTTAGCCATCCCATTACCGTACTAAGGGATCTATCCCAGCGGTCGGCGATTGCTTCACCAAGATGTTTGGTGAATGCGAACATTAAATTGGTGGTGCAAAGAGTCCGTCAACGGATGTAACAAGATGAGTGAAGGATGCATGACGCTTCTTGCAGGCACTCAAGTATTTTCTTTTTTTCTCTTCTTCGGCGGATTTCAAAACAGATGCTACGGGGCGTGAGATGTAATAATTTATTTTAACTACAGTCATCATCCCTAGTTCTCTCTTTGATATCATCCGTTATGACCTCTTCAGGTCTTGCTGACGTATGTACGCACAACGGTACACAACACCTGTAGGAGTTCTTGGCGTTCAAAGGATGAAAACATAATGTCTCCATTTTTGTAATGCTACTGTGCATGTACTATAATATGTACTGTGCTGTTTATTGTACTGTGTTTTCAAGAGTGACCTAGGAAAATGTAACCATAGAAACTAATGACAAAAAAAATATGATTAACCCTTACATGCTTCATTATTAAATGAACTCAACATGAACAGTTAATGATATCATTACCAAATTACTAACAGCTCTACTATACTAATGATTTTAAAATCAATTAAAAATCCATTAGCATTTTTTTTTATACCACGTCGGTGGCAAACAAGCATGGAAAGCAGTCACCGTAGCCTATGGGCGCCTGCAACCTCAGGGTGTCACATGCGCGTTGCCGACCCAATAAAAATAACGTTGGCACAACAAAATGGCTGCACTCCACCTGATCGTAAGTGAAAAGTAGAGCCCAAATCGCGGCGGCAACGAACAGGAGACAATCAGTAACCTGTTAGTTGCCACCGCCTTGCTGGCCTGCTAGATGCTGGTAAATACACCGGCTGACCCCGAAACACGGCAAACACGAAGGTAAGTCATTTCACGGGCGTTTACACCGAATGTACGGTGGTAGCCAACCAGGCGGGTACTAGTAAAAATACCCTACCACCGGCTGAGAAGCTGGATACTCAGTATTTCCCTTAGTCGACTCCTACGACACCCACGGGAAGAGAGGGGCGGTGATTTTTGTATTCTTACTCCGTCACCGCACGGACCGTAACTAAAGACCGAAGAACTGGTGACCTCCTCGCACAACGCAGCGTATTGTGATACAGCGAGAAAATGCTGTCAGGACCCTCGGTACAATGCACACAAGGCCCAATCTTAGATAGGCTAGGTAAGTTAGATTTCATGAATGTATATAAATTGTTAACTGCCAATGCCAGACCCAAGCCCGGATTTAAAAAGAGGAGGGTAAGTCTGAAGTGACTACGCTGACCTTAAAACGTCTACGCCGAGCCAAGACGGGGGTCAATCTATACTTACTCCGGTTGTGAAGACGAAAGCTCCAGACGCGTTGCAATACTACTACTAGTAGTAACTACCAGCTGACATGAACAAATTTGTCGTTGCTTACAATCCAGTCTATGACAGAATAATCACGATGAAGCTGAACGCGAGCCCCACCATCTTAAACATCGTCCAAATATACGCCCCAGCCGCGCAGTCAAAAGATGATATCATTGATGAGTTTTATGAGTTGCTACATAACACCTTAAATGCCATACCGACTACCGAGCCGAGAAATAACTATGATCATCGGAGATTGGAACGCGAAAGTTGGTAGCACCCAGAATAACGATCACATAAAAACCACAGTTGGGAAATATGATCTTGGACTTAGAAATTACCACGGCCAGCGCCTCATTGAATTCTGCTTTGAGAGGAAAGTAGATTCTCTAGAGCAAGTACTTTTCAAAGAAACTCTAGAGACAAAATTAAGCGTCAAGAACTCTAGTGATGCTAACACTTCGTGGGATAGTCTTAAAAGCCAGATCAGAAGTAAGTACAGTTGAAGAATTTAACAAAACCAGGAAAAGGCACAAGTCGGGACACAAAGCATGGATCACTGAACCTACGTGGATTCTCATACTTACAACGCAGGAAGGACCTGAAAGTTAGGGGTCTTCGGGATACCAACAGTCGCTCTGAAGACACCGTATTATGCAAGGCAATACAAAGAGAATGCCGACGAGACAATGCAACGTTCATATCAAACATCTGTGGTGATGTCGAAACGCACTCTCTCAAATACCAAGCGGCTGACCTCTTCAAAAAAGTTCGATCGATTACTGTCCAAGCAGTTTAAACCGAAGCACTGGGTGATCGAAGGCATAGACGGCCAACCAATCCATGAGCTAGACATGGTGGCGGAAAGGTGGAGAGATTATTGCGAAGATCTATACAGGATGTTTGGTTAGCGGTGTCGGAGCTTTTAAGGGCTTAAACTACAATCAATTTTATCGATAAATTACCGTACAATTTTTTTTTGTGCCAACGATAATTAAATGGCGGCCATTTTAAAATTTCAAACAGACGAATACGGGCGCACGTGATATTTCTGGAATTATACGTTTGTTATCGGTCCTATCCCTGCAAAAAAATCTCGTTAGAGAGCTCATTAGATAAGCAAACTAATTAAGCTAATCATTTGACTCAACTATTTGAACAACAAGGCTAAAAAAAATGTTTTTAACTAAAAATAGTAAAAAATCACCTTCATTTTTCAATTAATTTAATTTTGCGTGAAAACTAGGTCGTTAAGATAGGTTTTTGGTGTTGTTATTTATTAGTACAGTATGTTAGCTAAAAAATAACACCATAATTACAGTTATACCTTAAGTACTTTAGGAATTACAAGTGCTCAAACATACACCAAAACAGCTGCATTTAGCGTTCCCGATGCAAAATCCATAAACAAATGAATGTCAGCAGTGTACTGACTAGTGAAGTGGCCGCCTTCCATCCATCCAGTGCATGTTTGAGCACTTCTAACTAGAGCTGGAACTGGACCCTGGATCTTGAAATGGTGGATAGTTTTGTGTACTTGGGATCTACCATCACCATCACAAACAACGGCTCCTGTGAACTAGATATGCGAAGGCGAATCGGATTGGCAAAGAGCGCGATGACACAGCTGCAGAAGATCTGGAATGCCAGAAGCGTGTCGAACCACACGAAGCGAAGACTCGTGAATGCCCTGGTTTTCTTTATCTTTTTGTATGGCACCGACACCTGGACGCTAAAGAAAGCTGATCGCATCTGAACAGATGCATTTGAAATGTGGTGTTGGAGGAAGATGCCAGGTAACTTGAAGAGGCTCCTCGTCACAGGCAAGATCGAAGGAAAAGGGCCTTGGGGACGAAGTCCAATGCGATGGTTCGACCAAATATCCACCAACATTGACTCGAAAGTTTACGAGGCTCTACACGTTGCAACTTGCAACCGACCGAGACAGGTGGCGTAACATCGTCAAAACAAAAATTAAGGGAAGGAGTCACGACCCTCAGTGATGAGGAATACGACGCAAGGAGGAAGATATAAATTATAGTTATAAAATAAATACGTAAAATTGATAAGCAAAATTAACAATCATTAAGTAATAATTGCTTTTATAAAGTTTAGAAAATACTGTGTCTTTTAAATAATATGAATAGAAATAGAAAATAGTTCAATCGTAACACAAACGGGCAAAGATAAAAAAGGTGCCTCCAAATGGTCCCAACTCAGTATGTTGCTGGCATGAGCCAGTGCAGATCTTCTGATGACCATCAAGTGAAAGATTCACGACAGGTAAATGACACAACCTACACACAACACCCAAAAATACAGTATGTAATTAAAACAAGAAACCAACAAATTAAGTCAACAAAATGTAGTCATCTGAATAAAAAGTAATGGAAAATGAACCATAAGTAGTGCATAGGTAGCTTGATAATATGTTATCAGAGGGTCTGCTTCAGTGAACGTTTGAAATTCCGAGCAATTGTCTCTCTCACTTCAAGTAAGTTTTACATGGAAAGACAGAGACAGTTGCGATACGCGATTTAGATATCGCTAGTGCTAGTGTTGTCGAACCGATCAGATATCGCAAAGTAATCCAAATTGGATGCAAATTCTTATTTAACAATTTGTTCACTGCACGATTCACATATTATTTGATTTTTAAATAACAACTTATAATGGATGCGATTCTACGTGCACATCGGCTAAATAGCCTAAAATTAAAATGTCTAATTTTTAATTATAATTTAGACGGCGAATTTGACAAGTGCTATTCCAGAACGTCACCCTGACTAAATTTAACCAGTTTTTAACCATATTCTAAAATTTCTAAGTTGAATCCAGTGTGTTGCTACTTTAAAAAAATAAGTGAACGAATGATTGAATGATATCTGTATAAAAACTGTAGAATCGTTTTTTATTTTGGGTTACATATGATAATTTAATAAGTTTTATTCCATTACATATATGTAATACTTGTTTACACATGTTAGACCAAAAAGAGACTAAAAAGTGATTTTTTTAAATTACGTGTTTAAAATTATTTTGAATTTGAATGGGCAACATTATAAAGTAAACTGCTAAGAAGGAGGAGGAATTTGAATGTTTTGCGAGTTTTGTGACAGAGAAAATTGAGAAAATGTCGGTGCCGTTGTCGCGAAAGCGAAGCAACAAAAATCAACAGGAGGTGCTCGTAGAACACCTCCACGCTAATTTGATGTTAGCGAGAGGTAAGCATGTTTATTTACTAAACCCTGATTTATAATTAAATCCCAATAGTCTAATCTGACTTTTTCTCTTTTCGGTATGTTTTAAGAAACTTAGTTAGTTCTGTTTTTATGTTCCATGGCACCTGAATGTAAAACGCCTATAGACTACACAACATGTTGGGCCCAACATGTAACGCCCTGCAGGGTTATAGAGGAAACTACACTCTCATTGCTGTATTACACTAACATGTTGTGTAGTCTGATAGGCGTTTAAAGCCTGGAATTCACAGCAGGCCTGCAAGGTCCAATTCGTGACAAAAATGCACAGCACTGCGCATCCTAGCCAACATCCTTTATTCGAATTAATACGAATTGGACCGCTTGCAGGCCTGCAAGGCCTGCCGTGAATTCCCCACATAAGTCACATAACGCAAACGCAAAACTGCACCGTACCTACAGCGCGTTACCGCATCCGCGGCGCTGATACTGGAGCTGCCATAATAATCAGACCCGTGCAAACAGCTGCAACTTCTGTTGTAAGCGTTGTAAGAGCCTTGGAAGATCAAGTGTGAAGTTACAATAAAATATGTGTCTTTTCAGGAAATATAGCAAGCCCCGAAGTATCAGCTTTTTGGGCAGCCCTGGCTGTTACTTTAAATAGACATGGCTGTCGAAGGACAGTGGCGGAGTGGCAGAATGTAAGTACTGTTGGAATGATAATAAAATAAATAAATATTAGGGGACTTTTTGCAAAAAATATTTAATTATGTTTTCGAACGAGCTAGGCTCTAAGTAAGCTCAATATACTTTCAAAAGCAAAGAAAATATTCTACATATGACATATAACATGATGTTTTAATAATCTTTTATAATTACTTTATTATTAGTTAGCTAGTCTCTAAGTAAGCTCAATATACTTTCAAAAGCAAAGAAAATATTCTACACATGACATATAACATGATGTTTTAATATTATTTTATAATTGCAGATTTGGTCGCAGTGGGCACAAAAAGTTAAAGCAAAATATAGAAAGTACAAGCAACAAACGCAGGGCACTGGAGGAAGTCCTGCAGTAGTCCGCCCACTGACTGACACCGAACTTAAAGTGTTGGAGGTCGTAGGAACTGCTGCAGTGGATGGATTTACCAATATGGAGACTCCACTAGTAAGTTACCTTATTAACCTAGTTACCTTAAATGACACTGTCTACGAATCCGGAGGTCCCGCGTTCGACTCTGGTGTGCGGGCATTTGTTTGTGTGTTTATGACGAATATTTGGACTGCGGTTATGGATGTTTTCTATATAATTATTTATCTATATGATATTGATATCTATTATATTTATCGTCATCTAGTACTCGCAACACAAGCCTTAATGAGCTAACCGTGGGTCTAGGTTTTGTCCTATAACATTGATTTATTTATAAACGGTTAATAAAACATTTTTTTTACCTTTTGTCTCATTAGTAGCATATGTTTAAAACATGCTTTTCCTCAAGTCAATCAAAACCAACAAAAAAATTGTAGGATATAAAAATGATTATATATTGATTTAAACACAATGAAAGAAAGATTTTTAATGTCTCTCATTAGTATAAATGTATTTATTTATTTAAACTTTTGCACAAAATACCAAGAAAAATGTACAAATGGCGGATTTAACCCATTAACGCCCAAAATTAAAAGAGGAGTGTACAAGTTCTTATTGGGTCGGCAACGCGCATGTGACACCCCTGGGGTTGCGTGCGCCCATAGGCTACGGTGACTGCTTTCCATCAGGCGGGCCGTATGCTTGTTTGCCACCGACGTGGTATAAAAAAAATAAAAAATAAAATGCCAGTCGCCTTCCGATACGCGATCGCCATTCAGAAACCTTTCTGCCCCAACGGCAGTAACTCATTGTTACGTACCGGCGGGTTTTGAACCTAAGTCAAGATGCAAGTCCGATGTCAACCGCTCGGCCACCACCCACCAGTGCTTCAAAACAAAACAACAACACAGACACAACAAAATTGCAGATAGTTTATACTACTAAAATTATATATATATATATACATACGTAAATAATGAATACATAAATTGTCATACAATTGAACACATGATACCGATAGATAACGTCTACTTTGAATTGTCTGCAACATAAATTATAAATTTAAAAAACCCCCGACATCGGTCATCCCCAATTATACTCTACCCCCATACATTTATTCCCATCTACTTACCGCGTCGTTAAATTTTGTAAAAAGTTCTGACATAGTGGACCGATTCATAGCTAAGAACACTCCCGAC
This sequence comes from Thaumatotibia leucotreta, assembly GCA_025490895.1. NCBI lineage: Eukaryota > Metazoa > Arthropoda > Insecta > Lepidoptera > Tortricidae > Thaumatotibia > Thaumatotibia leucotreta. The sequence goes on from JALPQI010002411.1 coordinate 17,824, forward strand.
TAATTCAGCTTTCAAACAAAAAAACTAAATCAAAATCGGTTGATCTGTTCGGGAGCTACGATGCCACAGACAGACACACACACAAACAAACAGACAGACACGTCAAACTTATAACACCCCGTCGTTTTTGCGTTGGGGGTTAAAAATCACGCACAGATTTTTTGAAAGTAATGTTATTGATATAAAACATACATTTATGTACTTATTGCTTTGCTTTAGGTTAATTCTGTTGAAACTTCTACTCCGGCACCGGCTCCGGCGGACTCCGGCCGGCCGGAAATACCTGAAATGCAGCCACTACCAATTGCCGCCCAGCTGCCAACTGCCATCCGCCCACCAGTCTCTGTCCACCGACCACAAGCTGTTCAAGAATCATCACCAGCGCAATTTCAGAGAACACCTTTAACGCAACCAAGGCAGCGGAAAAGACATACACGGCCAAAGCCAGCTGAAATACTACAAAGATCATTAGACCATAATCACCAATTGTTCCGGTCTACAATAACAGAAGCAGCAGAAACCTTAGCCGCATCCATCAGAGCGGCAGCGGAGGTCCTTTCCGCGGCTATTAGGAGCCATAATGGTTTACAGGACAATGGTGGTGGGCAGTCGGAAGAATATTTAGACGAAGATCTCTTAGAGTAATAATACTAATACCAACCATCCAATTACTTGTTTCTTTAGTAAGCTACATACTACATAGCCGCCTAGGCAGATACGAATCAGTATGGTAGTAAAGTGCGATTTATAAACGAAGATGACTAGTGAGCGTCAGCTGCCACTCAGTTGGTGGTTTGAAAAACGGCATATACTATTTCCCATGATAATGTGATCCAGTTATGACAGTTATGCCTTTTAACCAACCAGCAGAGTGGCAGCTGCCGCTCACTAGTTATCTTCGTGCATCACCCTTTACCACCATATGACCATACCCAAAATCAAATAGATCCATATCATGAGATCATGACCCTAATTCGTGTCTGGTTTGGGGGCTAACAGATTATTTATTGTTACTTATTTAAGTTTAAAGTTAGTATGAAAATATTTGATCCGTTGTTTCCCCTTGAGGTGCACTTCTACCAGACACTTCTGTCGACATATTATTCATTAACCCAGCACATCTTGACCGGATTGTATAAAAACACCACAGTGCAGCTCTGGTGGAAACGTACCTACCCTTATCGAGATTCTTTTCGCTCCAACTTTTCATACAAACATAGTTCTTGTTTGAAGACGAGTCAACAAGTGATTGAAATTCGTACACATTACACATATTCTTAAAGGAAATATTCATAAATAGAAGACAGGGTCTATAGATCTCCATTTTTAAGATGTACAATACTGTAGTACATTATGTTGACGTATCTCATGGGGTTCAGCCATCGTTTGCAAAGGAAGCGCAAAAATATGTGTTTATTTACGACATGACGTGAGAAACCTCATTATCATTGTTCCTTTACAATATTATTCATGTACCTATTATACATATACTTAAACCTTTCTCTTGAATTAGTGTATATATTAAGCTATTAATAGAAACTGCATCAAAACCCGTTCCATAGTTTTAAAGATTTAAGCATACAAAGGGACATAGGGACAGAGAAAGTGACTGTTTTATACTATGTAGTGATTGATGTAGTGATGGTTAGACAGTACATAGGTACAAATAGCCTTCAAATATTTTTATAGGCATATCCTAATAAGCGAAAAACAATAACTTAATTGCCTTATAAGAGTTATAAGGCTCATTTTAATTTACCTACATAGAGATAAATACATTGTTGATTTTGTTTTCATTTAAATATATAAATGTATGTAAGTTTTTTTTTTATGATTAAAATAATAAAAAAACATACAAAAAAATTGTTGAAGTTTTAATCAATTGAAAAATCTATTAATTAAAAATGCACGTCGTCCACGGGCCTCATTTAAAAAATTTACATCATTCCCCGGTTGTTCTGGGTGATCTTCAGGATCATTTTGTTCTTCATCATCCTCATCTTCTTCATTTAGATCTGCAATATCTTCGTCACTCTCAGAACCGTCACTGCTGTCCGAATCATTATTCATTTCTAATTCATGGATCATGTTATAAATTGTGCAGCATGATATTATAATTTTGGCAGCTTTTTCTGGACTGTAATGTAACGTACGGTGGCGATGAAGGCATCTAAATTTGTTTTTTAGCACTCCAAAGCACATCTCTATGACTCCTCTTGCCTGTGCATGGCATCTATTAAATCTTGCCTCTGGTGACTCGGCAACTCCACTCTCTCTCTCTCTGGTGGCATCAGCCACGGGAGAAGTGGGTAGCCTTTGTCCCCAAGAAGCCACTCCATCGCTTGGTTCTGAATATACCGCCCTTCGAGGTGCTGATGCACATTACTGCTCCTCCACACAGCAGCATCATGGGTTGAGCCCGGAAAGTTGGGGTTTACGCTAGTGATCCGACCTGTAGCATTACACACCACTTGACAATTTATACTATAAAACCCCTTCCTGTTATAAAAAATATTACCTGGGGCAATAGGGTGGTTATTTGGAGGTTTGTGTATAGGCATGTGACTGCCATCTACCGCACCCAATGTATATGGCATTCCAAAATTGTCCTGAAAATCCTGCATTGCCTTCTCTTTCTCCAGTCGGGTCACTGGGAACTTGATCCACTGTGGGGTCAACCTTTCAATAATAATGGGGCACACAGCTGCCAGACTGCGGCTTATTGTTGGTTGACTTTGAGCTAGTATATTAATTTCTCCCACAGCAGTCTGGTAACTGCCATGGGCAAAAAAATTTAGTGCACTTAATACCTTTAAATGTGGGGGCACCGTCCCCACTCGTAACGCATCGCCTTCACACAAAGTGTCCACTACGTGCCGGCCCATGGCCCGCGATAGCCTAAACAATTTGCGAAACTTCCGCTCAGACCGGTCAAATGGATTAGACTCGTCTCGTAACCTCTTCAAATATATTTTTTCACCCTCGCCCTCGCCATACTCCCTCTCGTCGGCCACCACAGCAGCTATGACGTATTCTTCATCCATTTCGAAAATAATTATTTTGTAAAACTTGATGTATTTGTGTTATCCTTATTTTAAACGGGACTATTTTATTCGCCGCTAAAATTAGTCAGTTTAGCTTGACGTTTCTATATTTTTGTTTTAAAAAGACATGTACTGAATAGCATTTAAGCAGCTAAGCCTAAATTGAATAGACCGCCTAAATTTAAGAAATATTTGATTATGACAGCTGCTCATAGAATAACAAAGTGGTTTAGCGACGCCTAAAAATAATTAGGAGGTTTAGCGGCCGCCGTAGAATCGCATCCAATATTAGTATATTCGCTTGGTAAATGTGAACTTTAGTTACCTTTGTTCTGGGCTGTCGGTCACTAGTGTCACTACATTAAATGAACTTTCTTGTATTTATTCGTCAGCTAGTAGAAAGTAACAACATCCGAACTATCCGCGAAGTGATCCGACGTGAACGAAGTTTTCATTTTCAACCAAATGACAGATTTGCCTAATTGTTTTTTTTTTATTGACACCGCGCTCTTGGTGCATTCAGCCAGCTAAATAAATGGGGAAACGGAATTTATGGATTAGGAAATGCGGAAAATTTGGAAATAGGGAAAAGGAAACAGGAAAGTGATTTTACATTTAAAATGTTAAAGTTTTATATCATTAAGTGAAAGGAAAGAATATGATGATTTTAATCAGGGACCCTAGAGTCTGGCTAATGGAATATTGCCCCAACTTTTGGCGGGAAATTCAAAAAATCTAGGGCTGGACGTGTGACAAGCCCCAGATTTTTTGAATTTCCCGCCAAAAGCTGGGGCAATATTTCACTAGCCAAACTCTACTCGTACCAGTACGACCCCTTCCCAGAGAAAAGCTTTTTAACGGGTCAGCCGCACATAAGGGTATCTACGCCTTAAAGCTGGCCATTCGTCGACTATAACAAAATGTGGAATTCCTATAAACTGATTGCTAGACTCATTAGTCGAAGAACCCATATATTATAGAATCATATTTATTTTTCGTTATAAGTTCACGGTATTTGTCAATCGGGTGTCAATTTAGCGTTTTGGTAAACGTAAGTGTTGTGTGGCACAAGGGTGAAATAAAATTACCAATTTTTAAACGTTGTTTAAATGAATATAACAATTGTTTTTTAAATTGTCTGTTCATAACAATAATTTACCATGTATTGTTAATATAATATGATTATTTTTTTTTAATTATTGAGTCTAATTTAACCGAAATTCTACATTTAAGTAACTACATAATAACAAATCGAATTTACGAGTTTTACTTAAAGTCTAAATGAAAAAAGTTATGTTGCGGGACCTGACCCGTATGTATTGTTTTACTGATTTGACAACGTATCGTATTTAGTCTTCTTGCATATTATTATAAAATGGGCTACTTTTAACTGCCAACTTCGTATTTATGCTTATTTTATACAATAAGCAATTTCACCAAACAAAGTTGGTTTTGCGGTTCTAAAGTAAATTTAATGATTTATTATCACAGGTTCGTCTGATGTTAGAGCTGTGATCAAAGAATACATTTTTTGCATAGGTCAAGAATGTAAGGCGACAGAATTTTTAAAGAAACTAGATTATTATTATTATTATTATTTATTCAAACAAAAAATACAGTGTGTGGTCTTTAACACGGGAGAAAAATTAAATGAGTGACTCCTTAGACTATCAGTACTTTATATATTCTGTGCTATCAGCAATAATCCTGTAAAGGTCCCGGTGTTTCAAAGTGGTTAAGTTCGGAGATATTGTCATTCAAAGCTATGGACCTTTAGTACTGGATCTTGGCATCACGATGTCGTAGCTTGTCAGTCGCAAGACATCTTGATAGTATACAGGCCCCAATTTCACAACATTGACAAGTCCTACAATTGTAAATCTACGGTTTCTCCAATAGGGAGCGTCTATAGGCTACAGTTACCGCTTACCATCGGAAGGGCCGTGCGTTTGTTTGCCACCAGCATAAAAATTAGTGCAGGAAATTTAATAAATCAGCAGTAAATAGCTACTTTTATGCGAAGCAAAATTACAATTGTCACAAAAATCACGACAATTGTAGCGAAATTCCGACATAAGCCGAACCTCATGTCAAGAATTAATGAAAATTGTACTAAACCTTGCGACAATTATCACGGGTTTCGGAAAATAAAAAGTAGTTTATTAACGATATAATAACGTTATTAGTAATAATTTTATGTTGGTGGCAAACAAGCACATGGACCGTCCAATAGTAAGCGGTAGCCGTAGCCTACGGAGGCCTGTGACGTCAGTAACAGTGATATTTTACAATTGTCACAATTGTAATTATGGTGAAATAGGCCACAGGTAGGAAGTCATAACAATAATTTTGTTTGCATTTTTACACTAATTTGATACGGTTTTAAAAAAAAAATTGTACATTTTTCAATGATTCAAAAATGATAAGTTATTGATAACTTTTAATCCAAGTAAATGAACCCATAATAATGAAAAATACATGAACAAAAAATTACAAAAAAATTTTTTTTTTTTTAATTACAATATGTGGAAATGATTGTTGATCAGCTTATTAATGCACCGTTTAAATTTTCACCCCGGTTGTAGGCCACACACTGTATACAGTATGACAGTATAAACTAAAGCACTGTACATTTTAAATTACACGATATTAGATACTTCATTACAATATAACACTATCATCCATTATCTCGCAGTACTTCAGACATACGCTACACACATTTGCCCATCGGCTTGCGAACAGATCACATTCAGGTGCCCATGACAGAAGCGCGTTCAAAAATCTTAGAGCTCGAATAAGAGGAGATCTTTGGCGAGCCACAGTACGCGATGTTGGAATCGAAAGAAGGATATGGTTTCTAGGCCTAAGATCTTGCTTAGGCAGAAAAGGTATAGACAGCCGCACTACCTGTGCCACTAGCTCAGGGCAGTCGGAATCTCCGCGCAAAATTCTACAAGCTACTACCAAAAGATTGTAGTCTCGCCTCACTTGCAAAGAGTTGAATCCTAGGCATCCTAACAAGAATTTAGTAGGGTATAAAAACGGGTAGTATTTGTAAACTCTTTTGTACAGGAACCTTAGGAATGCTTTTTGTACTTTTTCTAGCAACAAAGCATACGTGCTCTCAGTGGGACTCCAAATTATACTGGCAGTTTCTAGCTTACTCCGAACAAGGGCCGTGTACAGTAATTTAATTGCCTTTGGATTGGTAAAGTCACGGGCATTCCTTACGATGAATCCCAGCCTCTTAAAACAGTTGGTAGCTAGGGCCTCAATGTGATCACGAAAGGTTAGTTTGGCATCAAAGAGGACACCGAGGTCTTTTATTACATTTACGCGGGTTATAATTTCGGACCCCAATATGTACTGGGCGTGTAGCGGTTTCTGTGAGCGAGTATACGACAAGACATAGCATTTAGAAGAGTTGAATGATAACTTATTTACGATACTCCAATTGACCACAGCCTCTATGTCCGTCTGCATTGCCTCGCAATCTGCGAATTCCTCAATACCACTAATTAGTTTTACATCATCCGCATAGAGGAGACATGTTGACCGTTTTATTACAGATTCGAGGTCATTAATCATGAATCCAAATAAAAGCGGGCCAAGAATAGAGCCCTGACTGACGCCTGATCGTGTTGGATACGTGGAAGATACAAAGCACCCGTGCTTGACAAATTGCCGCCTGGATCACGTTTTATAAAGTTACAATTTACAGTTTCGCTGTTTGCCTCTCTAACGCACGCACATATTGGCTAGAAAGAGAGGCAAACAGCGAAATTGTAAATTGTAACTTTATAAAACGCGACCCTGTTCTGCATATAGCTAGCAAATAATTTAAGAAGACGGGGAGTGAAACCAATGCGAGCTAGTTTATTGAGCAAGACATCATTATCAACCTGGTCAAACGCCTTTTTAAAGTCTAAGTATAGAACGTCCACCTGCTTCCCTTCATCTATGTACTCAGAAATTATGCTAGAGACAGTTAACAGATTGGTCTCAACTGAACGCTTTGTTCTAAAGCCGTGCTGCGAATCGCATAAAAATGGTTTTATCTGAGGAGAAATCAACTTTTGAAGAATAGATTCAAACACCTTTGCACAAGACGACATAATGGCTATGGGACGGTAGTTTTCCACGCAAGAAGTGTCTTTAGTTTTAGGTATAGGAGTAACACGCGTAAGCTTCCACTTGCATGGATACGTCCCAGTAGATAGCGATAAGTTAACAATGTGACAAATAGGGGATATAAGATAGTTCATGCATCCCTTAACTATATATGCAGGAATATTATCTGGTCCTACAGAACTTCGCGGCTTCAAACGCTTAATGGCTGCTTTCACGTCCTGAGGAGTAATGCCATGTATGTCGACAAAGTTTGCAGAATTTGATGCATCGCTACTATTGGCCGTGCTATGATCAAGCAAGGGGGCGCTGGGCAGGAATACACTCGCGAAGTAATTCGCAAAAGCGTCAGCTGCATCCTTACCAGCATATTCTACTCCGCTATACTTAACACGAGCTTCAAAGCCACCTTTTGACTTTAAGGACCCCACATGTTTCCAAAAAGCACAAGAGTCGCGGCCAATATTGGCTTGAAGGTCATTCATATAAGCATCGTAGGCATTAATCAGCTGAAGTTTCATATCAGACCGCAGATTCGAGAATTCTCTATAAACGGACACACAACCTGTACGTTTCCATTCACGGTGTAACTTAGCTTTGCGTACTATTTTTTTAATTATTTCACTAGTAAACCAGATCGGATAACGTCTAGTAGATTTTTTTGAGCGCGCCCTCCGGGGTACTGCAACATCAAAAATGTTATATAGAATGTTATGAAATAAATCTACTGCTTTATCGACATTTTGAGTATTTAACACCTCTTGCCAGGTTACTTCGGATATGAGGTGATACAGTAGGCCGTAGTCGCCTTTCGCAAAATTCCAATCTAGCTCACTGTCAACATTGCTTGGAGCTAGGTATTCAGCTATGGGACCCTTTTTATTAAAAATGAGGTGGAAAGTAATATCTAGTGGAGGGTGGTATGCATCGCGATGCGGAACAAGTCCGCCCCCCACAATCTCCATAACAATGGCACTTTGGACGCGTTCTGTCACAAGCACTACATCAAGCTTACCTCAGGGGCTAGACACTTTCTTTGTACGGATCAATTCCCTTAGATAGCGGTTCCATCTGCTTTGCAGTTCCGAAAATAGGCACGCACACATGCACCCTTTGTTTAGCGTACGTGTGTGCGTACCTGTTACTACTACGTGTAGCCCTAATAGTTACCAATAGATGTCACTGTTTGTTCAAATTTATTAAAATATTTAGTATTTTATTAAAATTTACTTAGATTTAGAGGTAGGTATAAAATTAATAAATATTTTTAATAACTTAAAGTAGTATTTATTAATTAATAGGTTACCAAAACTTTATTATGTGTGAAATATTGAACGACCACATGATGCCATAAAATCGAACAAAAAAACGACCACTAATTTGTCGTTGAAGTCAAGATGAAGTTTGAAAGAGTTTTGGCATTGCACATGTAAACAAGTAGCATGTTTTCTTTGCTTTTTACGTTGAGTTGAACTTATTCCTCCGTAAAAGTTTGTGTATTTAACTGCTCCGCTGTTTTCTGTTGTGTTAAACATTATCAATTGTGCGAAATAGACGCTTATTTGTTCGCGATATTGACGCTTTAAATTTTGTGTTGTGCTAAAAGCACAATTTTGTGTTATGCTGTTATTTTTGTATTGATTGTGCGAAATAGACGCTTTGTTCGCGATATTGACGCTTATACTTTACAAAAATAGAAAATCATGAAAACTATAAAATTTGTGTTTTATTTTATTCTTCCTATAGGTATATATATATTTTTTTTGGGTAACGAGTTATTTTGTTTTGGTTTTCAAGTGTGTTATATTTTAAAAATGTAGAGAAACTTAAAAACCAGAACAAAATAACTCGTTACTCGGAACATTATTCAATATACTCTATGCTCGGAACTAATCATTAGCAGGCTATGACGGTGTATACATATTAATGGGTGTATACATGATTAGTTCCGGAACGAATTTAAAGATGGCGCTTCAACCATGCATGCAAGAAAATTCCACAAGAGGGCTCTCTTTATCATATATATTACTTTACTCTTTGGCTTACCTCCATACATATTCTCTATTTCATTCTTCTCACTCAACCCACAAGCGGATAAAAAATAAGAATAATATTGTAAGATTTTCTGAGATGTATACAGAGGGTTTAGATTGAGGTCACCTACGATAACAACGGGTCTCCCTCGAGATCCCTAACATCGTTTGTCCTAAAATCACTTGCCCGAACTGTTTTGCACTAATGGGCATTAGCCCTATCGATCAGTTGCAATAACACTCATTTTCCATAATGTAATGATTGTCCTAAAACTCACTTGCCCAAATAATTTTTTACCATAACTGTTAAAAACCCTAATGTTATTTTCCATATTCTTCGAAATCCCTAATAACGTTTCACCTCATGTCATTTAGCCTAAATGTTGTTGTCCTAAGAGACAGAAGCCCTAGCGATCAATAGCCATACCTAACGATATTTAATCATAATGTCGGTAATGGTTACACAATTTTTTTTTTAATTTTAGAGAGATATTGGCTCCTATATAAAATTTGGGGGTGCCTGTCGTGTCGCATAACGTAGATTGTCCTAAAATTTTTTGGCCGAAAATGTATGGCATAATGTTACATGGCATACTACTTGTTTAGCCTACTTAATTTTGCGCATACACGTTTAAAATACCTACACCCACAGACAACATAACCTAAAGACGTAGCTTTAGACAATTATTTCATTTATACCGATGCTGCCAAAAATGCTGAGGTGCGGGCGGCGTAACATGAGCTAACTGTGTTGTGATTCGTCGTTTCAAGGTCAATGAGGTGTAAAACAAAAATGTCCGCCGGTCGCTAGTGATTTCCGAATGTCGATAAAAGTATCGATGGTTACAATGTCTATCGCTTTCACAATTCGATATTTGTCAGTGACTTACCGACAAAACCGTGAATCCATATCCGTACTAATGCATACCATAAATGCGAAAGTATGTCTGTCAGTTTACTGAGTCTACACGCATAAATCGCTGAACCAATTTAGATGACATTTTTAATGGCCGGGAAAGGACATACGATATTTCATTCATCATCATCATTATCATCATCAATATCATCATCCCCGCAGATTAATTGTTAATTGTTTAAAAATACATGTTAATTATTAATTACTCAATATTATATTATTTATTATATACGCCAAACAACTAAAATCACAGCTTAAGTTTTCATTGACTAAATTCGAGATCATTAATAAAATTATTGACCATGTGGTGACAGCAGAAAGAATACATTTGTCACCACCCCAACTCCTCCTGCGGGTGTCGTAAGAGTCGACTAAGGGATTGAAGTATCACTGACCATACTTGATTAAAGATTGATGATGGGCAGCAGCGTCATCATAGTGAACACATTACTGCGATCGCCAATCCGCTTACCCAGCGTGGCGATTATGGGCATTTACCTCCTAATGCGTCTATACGCATAGTTAATAGGAGAGGCCTACGTCCAGCAGTGGACTATCATAGGCTGATGATGATGATGATTATGATGATGATGATGCATAAAATTATTACCTATATTAATAGAGAAACACCTCGTGACGTGACCTTGGTGTGGTTTTAGTAGGAGAAATATACTTCGCTACCCGGCCCTTCGCCAGCTCTCCGGCTTTGATTGGCAAACGTATTTTAAATTAATGTAAATAGTTATGATTCTACGTTCAATACAAGAGTTACTTAAATAAGTTTAACCCATATATGCCCAGAACTAGTTATTGAGATGAACTCTATGATGTATAGGATACAGTTTATTTTCAATGGGTCGATATCGCGCATATATGGGTTAATGTCTTCTTATAAAAAAACATTTGATAAATTTTATTGGTTTTATGATTTAAATCATTTTGCTATAGGCCGATCTATGTTAGAAAGAGGCATTTGACTACCCGCGACGGATATATTGACAAAATTATTCAAATTTTAAACGCTTTTAAAACATAGCGTGACAAGGTACCCTGAGTACTAAACTTTATAGTCTGAGAAATATATTAAAAAAACATAATTTTACTGATATTCTTGTACACACGTATTCCTTAGGATGTAAATAACCCAATTATAGCACAAACCCATTTTGGCACTTTTTCACCCGCTTCGACAAAACCTCATGTAAGGGTCTCATCAAACTAGTCGACGCCGTTTCGGCTAATCGCGTACGAAAAAAGCTTTACGTCAACGCAATAAGAGCGAGGACATCGTAAATCGGCTCGGCCCACGCGAAACGACGTCTTTCGACGGGAAAACAGCGTTTTGCCATAAAGCTGTTCGCATTCGTACGACCCCGTTTGCAGCCTAACGCACACGTTCTGTTATAGTATGTAAGTAATTCTAAGCTAGCATTATATCCACGTGGGCCCTGACGCTTTGACGTCACAGGTATTAGTTATAAAAAGCATGTGCATTAGGTAATCTGGTCAGTCTATCGAGTGCCGTGTCCGCGTACTAATCGTTTAAAATTATAGTGTAATTGTGGTGTTAAACTAATAAATACTTTTCAGTGGTGTAACTTTGAGTTTTGTTTTTTAAAAACTCCCACGGAGGCTGCCCTATAACAAATTGGTGGCAGCGGTGGGATGACACAAAGAGACGATACTAAGTCTCGTCATTCCGGATCCTAGGACAGCTTCCAGATCGACGGTTAGTCTCAGACTTTTCTGAGCCCGCATCACAACGAGATCGACGGTCAGCCTCAGCATCTTCGCCGAGCCCGCATCTCAACCCCGGATCGACGGTCAGCCTCAGCATCTTTGCCGAGCCCGCACCCGGAACACCAGTGAAACACCAGTTTAACCCACACATCAGGTCGACGATCAGCCTCGTGGAGACCTCAAACCACGAGCCCGCACCTAATTCAAGGTCAAAGTGCCGCAACGCAACTACAAAGCCCCAACACGTGGAGCAGCTATTCGACACCCCGAAGGCACTCAAGTATCAACTTCGCCGAGAATGTTCCTGCAGTTTATCACATTCCTGTGAGTTTCTATTTCCTTAATATCAGTGAAAGTACCTGCCTATTCAAGTTTCTAAACCTTAGTTTAAATTCAAGTGCATAAGTGTCTGACTCGTATTTAAAGACTTGACATCTAATTCAGAATAAGCTATAAAATAAGTTATCCTGTTTATCTGCTGTCCTGTACTGCATAATTATTGTTAATGAGTACTCCCAAAATAGAACAACCTGAGGATCAACCTGAATCTCAAGTTTCGAGTTCAGACTCATCTGAATCCGATAGTACATCAAACAGCATACGCGAAAAACCGCGTAAAATCAAAATGAGCGACAAAGTGACCCTATCTGTCTTAACTAAATTCATTAAACCCTACAACGGGGACCGCGAATCTCTTCCTGCGTTTTTGACAAACTGCGAAAACGCTATAAGCCTAGCCAGTACAGAACAACAGAATGTTTTATGTAAATATATTGTGTCACAATTAGAAGGCAAAGCCCAACTAGCGTGTTGCCTGAAAACTTTCACAACATGGCCTGAAATAAAATCCTTTCTAAAAACTACATTCGGTGAAAAGAAACATTCCATACATCTACTTTTAGAACTTCAAAAATGTAAGCAATTCATTTCAGAATCAGTCACGGATTATTCACTGCGCGTAGAGTCGTGTTTAACCAGAATTTTAGCCGACATTCAATATTCTTGCAAAGATAAAGAACAACTTCCAGGACGCATAGCCGCCATGGAAGATCTAGCCCTTAACACCTTCCTTCTCGGTTTGAACCCCGATTTTTCACACATAGTTCGAGGTCACAACCCTTCAACCCTTAATGAAGGGATCAGTTACGCAATTGAAGAAGAAAAGATATTCAATCTCAATCATACCACTCCTAAGATATCTAAAACATGCAGCATCTGTCGCAAACCGGGGCATACCTCATCAGAATGTTACCACGCCAAAAGGGAACGACATTCCTATCATGTAAGACCTCACCAGCAACCTCGTCCTCAGCACCCTGATTCTTACACTAGGCCATCTGCAAGCGCAGACTACGGTCAAGGCCAATTTTCGAATAGATCGAAAGTATGTGCCTATTGTAAAAATATAGGACATACAATAAATGAATGCCGCAAAAGGCAATACAATAATAATATGCGCCTTAACGGCGGTGCCGCGTCAAATGTGCCAGTAGTTGCCGCCGGCGCTCAAATTTCAAACACGCCAAGCAACCAGGCGAATGTGCATTATTGTGAAGGGCAATTCGATGAAAGTAATTCTGATAATAATTTAAACTAATTACGATCCCGGTCCCGTGTCTGCCGAGATCATCTTCATTTAAAGACACGATCACTGTATCTCGCCGTTTCCTAAAACCCACAACTCCACAAAGGAGTCCTACTATATCTTATACATCTCCGCCAATTCGGAGTCCTACTATGTCCTATACATCTCAACCACGCAACGTGCCGTTGAGTCCTTCTAAATCTCAAGATACACTCAAATCCCCTCCAGAAGGGAGTCACCTCGCCGAATCAATTACAAATCTATCCCTCGCCGAATCTTGCGACATCGAATGCCAAATACCGTGCTACGAAATTACAGCACCCAAAAAACGAATATCATTACCATATACCTACTTAACGGTTTCTAATACCCAAAAACTCCTCTGTTTCCTAATCGACACAGGTGCAAGTGTCAGTATCGTCAAATACTCCAGTTTTGTAGAAAAACCACTGCTTTCCTCTGAAATTATTAAACTTAAGGGAATCAACGACACAGATTCATACTGCGAAACTCTCGGAACCTCACAATTACAGTGCCATCTCCCAGGCGATACCATAACATATAAATTTCACGTCACTAAGGATGAAATTAACCTTAAATATGACGGTATTATTGGTAACGATACTTTGATTTCTTCCAAGCTAATATAGATTATAAAACCAAATCCCTAAGTTTACAAGGCCACAATTTACAGATTTATTTTAACCAACCCTCTTATGTGATTCCGGCTCGTTCAGAAAGCATAATCGAATGTGTTGTCTCCAATCCAGATTTTGAACTCGCAGGCATGAAAGAAGGCCTCATTCTAGATCACAAATTCTGTGACGGTGTTTACCTAGCTAACTGTATAGTAACTATAAAACGTAACAAACGCGTCAATGTGTCTATTTTAAATACCACCGACTCTCCTATAGAAATAAAAGAATGTAATGTTATTATTACTCCCATCGATTACCCTGCTTTAATCAATGACTCATCAGAGACCTCTAATCTAAATCATGTCACGCCTAACTCGTCTAATCGTATCCAGCGCGTATTAGATCTTATACGCCATGAGCATCTAAACTCAGAAGAAAAGAAGTCACTAATTCAATGCTGCAGCAAATATGCAGATATATTTTATCTGGAAGGAGATCCACTAACTCATACCTCAGCTCTACAGCACTCCATTAACACGGGCAATGCCGCACCTATTAATGCTAAATCTTACAGGTTCCCGGAATGTCACCGACAAGAAGTCGATAAACAAATAAAGAAAATGTTGGACCAAAATATAATTAAACCCTCTGTATCTCCGTGGAGTGCACCAGTCTGGATTGTCCCAAAAAAGGTCGATGCCTCGGGCCAAAGAAAATGGCGTATTGTAATCGATTACAGGCGCCTGAACGACGTCACAGTGACTGAAGTTTATCCAATTCCCCTTATAACCGATATCCTTGACCAATTAGGAAAATCAAAATACTTCTCTACATTAGATCTCGTTTCCGGATTCCACCAAATTCCGATGGACCCTGCCGATTCGGCAAAAACAGGTTTCACAATTCTTAACCCCAGTGGCGTATCAGGACACTTCCAATTTAACCGTATGCCCTTCGGCCTCAAAAATGCGCCTTCAACCTTCCAACGTCTCATGAACCTTGTCCTTTCAGGACTGCAAGGCCTACATTGCTATATATATTTAGACGACTGCATCATATACTCGCATGACCTCGAGAGTCACATCCAAAAACTTCATCTCGTCTTTGACAGATTCCGAGAATATAATTTAAAATTGCAACCCGACAAATGCGAGTTCCTCCGTCGCGAAGTGACCTACCTAGGTCATATCATTACAGACAAAGGTGTGCAACCTAATCCCGACAAAGTCAAGGCCGTAACTGAATTCCCTACGCCACGAAACGCTAAGGAAATAAAATCATTTCTCGGATTAGTCGGTTATTACCGCAGATTTATAGACAACTTTTCTCAAATAACTAAACCGCTTACTTCTCTATTAAAGAAAGACGTCACATTCCACTGGTCCCCAGAACAAGATCTCGCATTTAATCATCTTAAAGAAAAACTAACAACAGCACCTCTACTCCAATACCCCGACTTCTCGCAACCTTTTGTAGTGACAACTGATGCAAGCAACAGCTCAGTTGGTGCTGTGCTTTCACAAGGTCCTATAGGAAAGGACCTTCCTATCGCATATGCCTCCCGTACTATGAACAAAGCGGAATGTAACTATTCTACGACTGAAAAAGAACTCCTGGCCATTATCTTTGCAGTAAAGTGCTTTCGCCCCTATTTATACGGAAATAAATTCAAAATTGTCACTGACCATCGCCCTCTCACGTGGCTTTTTAATGTAAAGGATCCCGGCAGTAGATTAATCCGTTGGAGGTTAAAATTGGAAGAATACGACTATGAAGTTATTTACAAACAAGGCAAACTTAATTCAAACGCCGATGCGTTATCCCGTATTCCAGTACACGCTATAACTCGAAACCAAATCGCGAGAGCACCCCATCAAGTTACCTATGAACAATTTTTCAAAAAGCAATTTACTGATGCCATTGGAGAAAATAATACTAAAATCGAGGAGCACCCTGAAAACCTATTCCGATCCAAAATAAATTCAATCGCATGTCCTACTTCACTCGACTTTGACTCCTCTTTACCTAATATAGAAGAAATACTGACTAGTTTGCCAAATCAAAACGAATTACAAAACACTGAACGCGTACCCTTTACCGTACTTCCATTTCCTAACAACGATAAAACTTACTATTTCTTATTCACTAAAATACATCATTACGACGAAACAAATTATAAATCTATTTTTAACCTGCTCATGTCTTTAAGAGATATAATCTTACAAAACAATCCTACACTCTCCGACTTAGCGATATCAGATTTCACGGAACCATTTACAAAAATCTCGTACAGCAAAATATATAATATGATCTCTTTTATATTTCATAATACCAACATAACAATACACATTTATAAAAACAAGATGATATATCCGACCCCAGCCGAAGTCCCTCAAATCCTCAAAGAAAATCACGATTCCACCATCACGGGACACCCTGGAATGAACAGAATGTTTAACCGTATTAAGGCTTCCTATTATTGGAAAACGATGCGCGCAGATATCGAAAATTATGTTGAATCCTGTAAATTATGTCAAATCAATAAGCCACTACGAAAGTGCAATAAAGCACCTATGGTGATCACTTCTTCCAGTACAAAACCGTTTGAACGCTTAGCACTCGATATTGTAGGTACCCTTCCGGAAGCTGGATTCCAAAAATTCAAATATATATTAACCCTCCAAGATGACCTTACCAAATTCTCATGCGCGTATCCCCAAATTATAGCTACAAGCGAAGAGGTAGCTCGAAACCTTGTACATTTTATGGCTTTATTCGGTATTCCAAAAATGATCTTGACCGACCTTGGCACTTGTTTCACTTCAGATCTATTTCAACAAATCAACGACATTTTTAAGATTAAATCATTATTTTCTACACCTTATCATCCCCAAACGAATGGTAGCCTTGAACGTAGCCACGCGACCTTAAAAGAGTATCTAAAATCTTTCGTAAACGAAAATCAGAATGACTGGCACTGCTACATATTTACAGCTATCCTCTGCTATAATACTACACCACACAGTGTAACTCAATACACGCCGTACGAGCTTCTTTACGGACATAAGCCTCATATTCCTAATTCGCTCTATGAAACAAGTGATAATCTCACTTATGACGAGTATGTCCGAGCCCTTCAATACCGCATGCGTTTTAGCCGCGATAAAGCCCTTGAACACATCCTTAAAAGTAAAGAAACTTCTAAACAATATTACGACTCTCCATCCCGCCAAGTGTCATATAAAACTGGTGACCTTGTTTATCTTAAACAACATCATAGACTCCGCAAGGCCTTATCTCCAGTGTGGAAAGGTCCTTACAAAATAATTAAAGTCAATAACAAACATAATGTAACTCTCTGTATTAACCGCCGCCACACTACGTACCACGTTAATGAAATAAAACCCGCTCATCCCTAAATAATCCTTTACTCTCTTTTCAGAACCCTCTTACAAAGATGCTCCGCTGGAAGCAAAATAACACCAATTCTTCAGAGCCCTGGTATATATTTCGACCCCACGAATATCGTACACTTTTTTCACGATTCCTGGAATGTTGTAACTCACACAAATATAATTCCTTTAAATCCTCACCTACAAAGTATTGAACACCTTCTTAATAAAACTACGACTTTATGCAACCGAATTAACTTAACCTCTCTTTTTGACTGCGCCGACATAGCAACATCCACACAAATATTACTCGAATCTAATTATGCTAAGTCTTCGTCACTATACCATTTATTATCTCATAACATTACCCTTAATAGACCCAAGCGATCTCTAGAATTCGGCGGTGAAATCTTAAAGTTCTTCTTTGGCACACTAGATGCTGAAGATGCCCGGAAATACGATGAAGCAATAGAATCTTCCCAGAAAAATGAACACGAAATTTTCCGCCTGATGAAAGATAATATACACATTGTTAAGTCAAGCATAAACACTTTTAATTCGACTATCCTTAGATTAAACTCTAACGAATTGAAAATAAACAACCAACTCGAACACATGAACCGAGCACTGGCTCAGGTTACAAAAATAAATGAACAGCTAACATATATGTCACGCGTCAACAACTTAGTAAATGTTATAGAAAGCTCGCTACTCGCGGTATCCAATTATCTTGACTCTATTTTAAATGCCATTCTTTTTTCAAAAACTAATATTTTACACCCCTCTGTACTTTCGCCGTTTACATTATACCACGAATTACAAAAAAATAGTCACAATTTCAACCGTAACCTTGACTTTCCCGTACCCATAACCATACAAAACATACATACTATAATTGACATTTCCAAACTAACATCTTACTATTTTAACCAAAAGCTAGTTTTTGTATTAAGTATCCCATTAGTTTATCCCGAGCGATATACCGTTTATAAAACCCTTCCATTGCCTATCCCTCATGAGGCAGAAAACCCCAACACTTTCTCCCTCATACGCCCTACTAGTTCTTTTATGGTGATAACCGACGACAAATTACACTATGCACTATTCGAAAACTTAAACACATGCACTATAGTAAGCAGTGAATACTCCATTTGCCCTTTAACAACTATCTATTCTAGTATTAATAACCCATGTTGTGAAACACGTCTTTTTACCGAAATTTCAATGTCATTACCTAAAGAATGTGATTCTAAATTAATATTTGGTAACGTTGATATTTGGCATGTTTTAAATAATAATAAATGGATATTTGTACAGTCAAAGCAATGTCACTTAACCGTAAAATGTAATGATAATATTGAGGAGTACCCTGTATTCGGTACCGGTATCTTAAAATTAACAGACGATTGTATCGGTTATTCTAAGACTATCAGGCTACTCCCGAGCTCATCCAGGGATGTATTGATCCCAAATAAAATGCGCTCAGATTTTAATATTATAGAAGATGACTGCTGTAAGAAAGATAAATTCAATAACACTCTACCTTTACTGACCCCTATTTCTATTAGTAATATAAACCTCGATTCCTTGAAATATGCCTCTCACAAACTAGACAGTTTGGAAGATGACATAAACAACTTACAGCAGCAATCTCACCTTACTAAATATGGAACTTATTATTCTAGTATCACCTTATCCTTAGTTGGTTTTGTTATGTTATATTTTATTTCTAAGTGTTTTAAGTTGTATAACAGTAGCGATAATCGTAGACGTTCAGCATCTGGATGTTGTATTCAGATATTCAACCAATGTAATAATAAAAGCAAGAACAAGACTCGTAATAATGTTTCAAATGCTATAGAAATGTCGGAAAGTTCCGAAGATGAGAAGAAATCTGTGAGATCTTTACCCATCTTCCGAGATGTATCTCGAATTGATGAAATTAAATTTAATTCCTCCCGAAATGTTTTTAATCACTAAATGCTGAACGTAACTTAGATTTGTATACCGATAAAGTATGTATAAGATAAATTAAGTACTTAGCTTCATCTATTTGAGATAAAGCTTCGTTTTAACGGGGGGGCTGTTATATACAGCAATAGTATGTAAGTAATTCTAAGCTAGCATTATATCCACGTGGGCCCTGACGCTTTGACGTCACAGGTATTAGTTATAAAAAGCATGTGCATTAGGTAATCTGGTCAGTCTATCGAGTGCCGTGTCCGCGTACTAATCGTTTAAAATTATAGTGTAATTGTGGTGTTAAACTAATAAATACTTTTCAGTGGTGTAACTTTGAGTTTTGTTTTTTAAAAACTCCCACGGAGGCTGCCCTATAACAGTTCGCATTCCTAAATCTCCTAATACCGCCGTACGGTGCCGGAAAGAGTTGAACGGCTCCGATCACGGCCGAGTACCTACGATAAGAACCGGTCAGAGCTGGCGGAAGCCATTCAGCGTCTTCGACGGCCGAACATAGCTGACGACGGCCGAAAAGAGCCGATGACGGCCGAAGTAGCTACTGATGCGTTTGTATTTATTCATTTGAATTATTACCCACATTAAAATCTGCAATAGATCTGACAACACGAAGTAATACTGTCGTAATCATACACGTCTGTTCAATTTCAAACTAGTTACTACCAACTAGTCTCCAAAAATGAGATTTACGATTGCCGATCACCCGCTGTCCTATCTATCTGTTCGTCGGACTCGGCGGCTGTACGCGTGCTGTCTGACGTCTCGATGGCAGGACGGAGCACGGGAGAGCCGACCGCCGCTTTACAGCTGTTGCGGTAGCAAATCGCAGCCGATCGAGCCTTTCTACGGCCGTAAGGAGGGTGAGACTGCTTAACGCAGGTGTTCAACCACGGAGACGGTCGATCGGCTAAATGCGAATAGTGTGGTGTAAAACACTCGGCGAAAGCCGACTCCGCGTCGATTGGTTTGGTGAGACCCTTACTCTGTAACTAAATGCCGTGACTAGGTACCTTTCCCCGTGCAAAGCCACAATTATACTTCTACACACAATTATACTTTTACACTAAACCACAATTCATTTGAGGATAATTGAATATAATCGTAATATCTTATCGATAGTAAACAGACTGCAGGCATAGCCATCACTAGTTCGGATACGGAGACTCCACCGCGGAGTATGTTGCTTGCTACGATTGAGAATAAATACTTTAATTTATCTTTAGTTACCTTATCGATAGTAAACAAACATACTCTACGGTCATCCCTAGTTCAGACGGCCTACCTACTCGTTACGCTAGACAAGGAGGGAGTTATACTTCGTGCAAAGTATTAGAAAGAGACTTTGTAAAAAGACATCAACGAGCGCACTAGATTTTATGCTTGAACGATTTTTAATTTTAATTGAAATTTATAAGAAATTGCTTACCTGTGAAATGAAATACCATCTTTTTGCACTCCAGATGTTTTTGTATTCTTCCCACACAATTTCACGCAACAGTAATGCATTTTGCATGTCGTAAATTACGTTAAAACTTTCGTAATTATCTCACGAACGCCGGCCGCAGACTGAAGTTAGCAATGGAGGCGTGGCTCTAATATGGAGTGAATTCACCGTATGCGTGACAGAGGGGGTCGCCCGGCTATGCTACGTCTTGAGGTTATGTTGTCTGTGCCTACACCATATTTATTCTAATATTGATTACTCGAATGTCGAATGACCTAAAGCATAATAATCCTAATGTTCATTGTAATAAATATTGTTTTCCCTACTACTCGAACTGTCAATTTTCACTGCGCCTACTTTTATCATGTCCGAAATTTCATTCAAAAAGGCATTTTAATAACAACATGCAAAACATTTGAACAACAGGGTGAATGGTTAAAAAAAATGTTCAAGTAATAAACCAGGGTAAAACTGTTGTAGAGCAACTGCGCAACGGTACACGTCCCACGGGATTAGAGGTACTTACATGTAAAGATGAATTGCAAATAAAACCGCACAAATCCAGCCGTAGTTTCCTTCTTTATTATATCACATAATAAGAACAGAAGCAGTTGTCATTTTATAGATGTAAAACTTAATGATTAATGTGGATTATAATTAAAATATAATTAAGCCATGTTTGCCAGTTGTAGGGTCTAGACGGAAGTGACAGATGACAGTTATAAGTAAAAAGTCATAGAGTATCATAGATTAACTTAGCTATAGACAATGTGGGGTGTACACACATTCCGACACTCCTCCTTACACTGCACATTGGATTATATCCTTAATAATGACAAACACGGCTCTATACAAACATCAAGAGCAATGGCCTATTATGATAGAGCATAATAGCATGCATAAACATTCAAAATACATCATGCTATAAAATAAAATGTTGAAATAAGGCAAATAGAGCATTAGCATTACATATAGGCATTCAATAAATAATTATTTTACATAACATTAACATTACAGTACAGTTGGTTTGAGATTTAAGGCTCTAACAAAGGTGTTATGTTTTTCAGCGCATAATGGCTTTGTAAGTACATCTGCTATCATGCGATCCGTTTGCAAATACTTAACACTTAGGTATTTGTTTTGAACCAAGTCTTTGACAAAGTGGTATCTTAAGTCTATGTGTTTGGTTCTTTTATGAGAGTGATCTTTTATAAGAAGCAACTTTTGTGCGCTTTGACTATCATTGTAAACAATTACATTACAAATTTTGTTTAGAATTTCAATAATGAAATTTTTAACAAAGCAAATGTCTTTGCATACGTCAGCAATAGCAATATACTCAGATTCACAACTTGAAAGAGCTACGCATCGTTGCTTTCTGGCCTCCCAGTTGACAACATTATTGTCTATCTTTATGACAAACCCAGTGTAAGATCTACGGTCAGATATATCGTTTGCCCAGTCTGCGTCTGTGTAAGCATTGATGTCAAAACTATTGCTTTTAGTAAAGTACAGTCTGTAGTTGACTGTACCTGATAAATAACGCAAAACACGTTTTGCAGCGCGCCAATGATTTTCATCAAAACAATTAGAAAACATGCTTAGCTGGCTGCAAGCAAATGATATATCAGGTCTTGTACATACACTTAAATACATCAAACTGCCTAATAATTGCCTATAATTATAAGCAGCATCGCTTAAACAAGTCTTATCAGACTTAATAAATTTTGTATTAACTTGTAGTGGTGTGGAAACCGCTTTACAATCTGACATATTAAATTTTTCTAATAATCGCTTTATGTATGTGGACTGATCTAATGTAGTTATGCCATTTTGTCTATGAACATTCATTCCTAAACAATTTCTCAATTTTCCTAAATGGCGAACTTCAAAATTATCTTGTAACAATTTCAAAACATTTTTAATGCAGTTATTGTGAAAGATATAAAAGTCGTCAACATACAAAGCTATAATTACATGTTCTGTTTTAGTCTTCTTAGTGTAAATGCAAGGCTCACATTGGCTTTGGATATAACCATTCTTTGACAAAACAGAATGAATTCTAGCGTTCCACATTCTACTTGCCTGTTTCAATCCATAAATACTCTTATTTAATAAACAAACTTTGTCATTATTTTTAAAACCTATTGGTTGTTCCATAAAAATCTTTTCATTTAATTCTCCATTTAAGAATGCTGTAGTAACATCTATATGATCAATTTCAAGTTCTAATTCTGTTGCTAAAGAAAATAATATTCTTAACGTGCTGTGTCTTACCACTGGTGAAAAAGTATCAGTGTAGTCTATACCTTCTTTCTGACTAAAGCCACGAGCAACCAGTCTTGCCTTGAATTTAGAATTATTACCAGAAGAGTCTAATTTCTTTTTAAATACCCATTTGCATTTTACAATGTTTTCATTCCTGGGTCGATCGACTAATGTCCAAACATTATTTTTGATCATAGAGTTATACTCACATTGCATTGCCTCGTACCAGCTATCCTTTTCTGGAGAGTTAACAGCTTCCTCATATGATGAGGGTTCATCCAATGACCCGTCAGACATTGTAGATAACATGGACAAATCATAATCATTAAATCTGCTAGGAACGGTACCTCTATTTTTACGTACAGCGCGTGAGTTAAATGTGTCGGGAACAGCCGACGACATCGACTCCATATCAGGTGAAGTAGACTCCGGCACAGAAGATCCAGTGTCCAGCGGAACACCTGCTTCATTACCTTTGTCATTACTATCAAATGATGACGGAGGAAGCGAAGGCTCAGTGCCCGATGGCACATAATCTTCATCACCATTCGCGTCACCATCACCTTCATCGCCAGTACAATAGTGGTCACTCAACGGAGACCAAGCCGGTGGTGTCACCGATTCCGCATCTGAAATGAGACGAGGGCTAGTTGAGCTAGATTTCTCAGATTTGTCACATTCATCTTGTTGATTATTAATATTGACTTCATTATTTAAATTCAATTCATCATCAATTACAATTAATTCATTATTTAAAATATTTTCATGACTAGATTCATTTGAATTTAAATTATTTAAAAATGATTGACTAGAGTCATCTGACTTTAAATTATTTTTATTGCCAATAATCATGTCATCATTGTAAAAATAAAAATCATTCCCACAACTTGGCTTACAACTGTCAAATCTTCCAGGAAACTTATCCTCTATAAACGTTACTGTCCTTGAAAGTATGACCTTAGAAGGATTTGAAGGATCACTTAAACGGTAGCCTTTGCAATGTTCACCATATCCCACAAAAATGTAAGCTTTCGCTTTTGGGTCTAGCTTACGACGCTTTTGACTAGGAATCAAAGAATAAGCAAGACAGCCGAAAACGCGTAAATGGCTGACATCTATTTCAGAATCAGACCACAAGCGCTCAGGAATCTGACCCGCTAAGGCTCTGGTAGGAGATCTATTTTTCAAGTAAATAGCGCACATTACGCTTTCTCCCCAGTAGCGATTACATAGGCCAGACTCATGTAGCATGGCCCTTGCCTTATTAAAAATGATTTTCCCCGCAATCTCTGATCTACCATTTTGCTGGCTAGAGTAGGGGACAGTGGTCTGGTGAATAATACCGTGCTTCTGAAGGTAATTACTGAGTGTATGATTGACATACTCAGTACCATTATCTGTCCGAAGCACTTTAATTGGCATACCTTTCTGTTTTTCAACTAAGTTTTGAAAATTAATAAAATGGGAACTCACCTCAGATTTATTTTTCATCAGGTATCCCCATGTTTTCCTTGAATAGTCGTCCGTGAAGGTTAGCAAGTAGCGTGCGTTGCCCCATGAGCGAACTTGCATCGGGCCGATGACATCAGAGTGGATGAGCTGGTTTGGTTGGGTAGCACGGCTGGTGCTGACAGGAAACGGTGCTTTAGGCATCATCCCAGTCAGGCATGACACACACTTACCATGCGTGTTCTGTTCCTGAAAACGAAAATTCATGCAGTGTAACCCATCACCCAGTGTACGCATACCTTTCTCTGATAAATGGCCCAAACGTGAATGCCACGTTTGCATGGATGCATTAGACGCTGCATGAGCCTTCTCTGTCCCTTGCCTGTGCATGGGCTTGAGAGGCTCCTCCTTAAAGACAGGACGCGCTTGCACCTTCACTTTATACAACCCATCAATTTTCCTAGCTGTCAAAACCTGGTTGCCTGTGATTTCACAGTCTTTAAAAACTTGACATTGATCCTTTGTAAATATGACAGTATATTCCCTATCAGTAATTTTTGACACTGATAATAAATTATTGGTAAGGTCTGGCACATAAAGAACATTATTTAGGCTTACATTAGAAGTTAAAGGGATTGTACCACTATGTTTACTAACA
Source organism: Thaumatotibia leucotreta (assembly GCA_025490895.1). Taxonomy (NCBI): domain Eukaryota; kingdom Metazoa; phylum Arthropoda; class Insecta; order Lepidoptera; family Tortricidae; genus Thaumatotibia; species Thaumatotibia leucotreta. The sequence continues at coordinate 43,099 of JALPQI010002411.1, forward strand.
AGTTTATGACCGTTAGCAATGAAAACAGTTGTATGTTTACCTTGGGTTTCCCTGAATAAGTCCTTATCAGAGCTCATATGCGAAGTACATCCAGAGTCCAAAATAAAGTCCTGGGAGTCCTGGCTGCAGGCTGCGTTGGCAGAGGCAAACATTGTGTGCTTATCCTTAGGCTCCTCCCGCTTCTTCTTGAAACATTTCTTTATGGTGTGTCCACTTCGCTTGCAATAGCTACAAAATAAGGTAGTCTTCTTCTTATTAACATGGTAAGCCGTAGTGTCCTCATGGCTGCTTCGCCTATGCTCCTCCTGAAGTAGACGAGTCCGTACAAGCTCGCTGGTTAACTAGCTTGTTAGCCCCGCAGTCTCCAGGCCGGATACTAGTGCATCAAATTCTTGTGACAAGCCACTCAGCAGTATTTCGGCGACTTCATCGTCTGCAATGGTTTTTCCAATATCTTCGAGCTGCTGGACCAGCCGCATCACCGCCTCGATGTATTCCGACATTCCGCTATATTGTTTGTACTCAATTTTATGAAGCTGTCGTATTAAAAGTACCTTCCTATACAGTCCTTTTGATTCAAAAGTGTCCGCGAGCTTCTCCCACGCGTCTTTTGCGGTCTTGGCGTCACGAACATATTGGTATAAGTTGGGCTTTATGGCGAGGCAGATGCGAGCCAGGGCACGTCCGTCACACGTGGCATCCGTGTTGGTACCATCGACACAATTCCAGATTCCTTCCAGAGTGAGGAGCATTTGCATAGCAAATTTCCAATTCACGTAATTGTTTATACCTTCCAATTTTTCTACGGGAATATTCGTTTCATGTAACTTGGCCGACATGATGAGGTTATGTTTTTGGCTGGATTTGCCGTTTATATGATGTGCAGTTTCTTCGTGTTCTCACAATCGCGCGGTCAGGGCTTTTTCTTTTTGATTCTCGGCTTAATTGCCTATTCTGGGCCCATAACCTGTTGTAGAGCAACTGCGCAACGGTACACGTCCCACGGGATTAGAGGTACTTACATGTAAAGATGAATTGCAAATAAAACCGCACAAATCCAGCCGTAGTTTCCTTCTTTATTATATCACATAATAAGAACAGAAGCAGTTGTCATTTTATAGATGTAAAACTTAATGATTAATGTGGATTATAATTAAAATATAATTAAGCCATGTTTGCCAGTTGTAGGGTCTAGACGGAAGTGACAGATGACAGTTATAAGTAAAAAGTCATAGAGTATCATAGATTAACTTAGCTATAGACAATGTGGGGTGTACACACATTCCGACAAAAACCGACGTGGATTGGTTAGGTTTCGAAACTAGGGCGGAGTGAATGGCGTAGTCTTTAAATACTTAAGTATTTTTAATCAATTGTTTACACATCCTCATACTTAGAAAGCCAAAAAAGGGGGGACGGGGGCCCCGCATTAAAAAAGAAATAATCTGAACATCCCCTACCTTAACCTGGATAGGTTCGTTAGGTACCTTTTATCTCTTAGAGCGGATATAGAAGCCCCGCGCAGCGGGGCTTCGTCGACCGGTTCCCAGGTCAAAATTGCTCACTTAAATTCTTTGGACAACAGGGCGAATTATTTAGTAATGGTTAAGTATAAGGAATAAAAAAATATTTTTAAAGCTAGTTAAAGGTAGGTAATCACTATTAGTACATTAAATAGTAGGAACATCACCATTATGCGCAATAATTTTTCGATACATATACAGGGTGTTTGTTATGTCGTTAGCCAAATTTGGATATGTCATTCGCGATCACCAGTACACAACATTTTTGAAAAAAAAAGTGACACTTTTTTTTAGTTTTTTTTCCCGTTTTTTATCCGGCAAAAACATAATTTGTGGTCACTAGGCAAATTTGTTTCAATCCGTGCGATTCGATGGCATACAAAAGGGTAGCAGGTTTGAGTAGTCAAGTCTTAGCCAATCAGGAGTTCATCACAAGCACCGATTAGCCGACGTCACTCACCCCACCATCGACACTAAACAATGAATAAAATGTCCTAACTACATGCACACACGATTGTTATTTGATTAAAACTGCCCAAGCGCATACCTACCTGTACCTGCTCGTCGTCATCAACAATTCAATTTGCTTAGAGAGTGCATTAGAATCGATATCTGAGGTAAACCAGTACGCATTTGTATGACGGAACATTTAAGTTAGGTACTACGTTCTTGAGGTCAAATTATGCTGGCTCGGCTGATCGCAAGATGCCATGTGCCATTTGTACAGCACTCTGTAAACAAAGAAGGAGTGCGCTTGTGTAAACGCGCTCGAGTCAAACTACCCTCAGATCGGCGCGCAACTCAAAATACCCTCATTATTAGTACTGTAATCATAATCATAATCATAATCATAATCATTTATTTGCGTAAAATAAGAGTATACAATGTTGTTACATAAATATCATGAGTCCTTCTATTTAGCCACCTATGCAGCATGCAAATTTTTGTAGACTTACATCTAACTTAACCTAAATAATTATGTATGTCTGCTTTGTAGAAATTCTTTAACAGAATAAAATGTCGATGACAGCAACCATTTAAAAAGTTTATTTTTAAATATTCTGTACGGCAGTTCTTTTATGTCATCTGGTAAGTTATTATAAATACTTATACACATACAATAGCAATTTTTCTTGAATGTAGCGGTTCTTTGCTTTTTATTAACAACAAGCCTATTAACATTTCTGGTGTTTCTTGGATAAACTTCATTGGCAGTGTTAAACAAGTTTGTATTTAATTTAACAAATTTACTGACTTCAAATATGTATAGACAAGGTAGCGGAAGGATATTCAGTTCTAGAAATAATGGCTTGCTAGGAGTTAACGGGCATACACCAGCTATAGCTCGAATGCATTTCTTTTGACAAATGAAAGCCTGCTGAATATCGGTTCCATTACCCCATAATACCAGGCCATAACGCAATACTGATACTACATAGCTATGATAGGCAGTTAACACTGTTTTTTGATCTGTAGTTTCACGTAGTCTAGTCAAAACAAAAACAAAGCTATTTATTCTATTACATACATATTCAATATGTCCATACCATTTTAAATCACTATCAACAATAAGGCCCAAAAATTTCACAACATTAGAATTATTCAAAATATGTCCATTATAATTAATATTCAATGTCAGATCAGATCTATTAAAATTCATATAATTCGTTTTCAATAAATTAATTTGCAAATTATTATGTTGAAGCCAGTTAATTATGGTAGATATTGTATTATTAACATTAATTTCATGATCAGTTGCCGATTCAGTCTTACTATTAGTGACAATTACTGATATGTCATCAGCATACAAAATGCATTTGTGTGGTGTAACTCTCGGTAAATCATTAATGTAAATTAAGAACAGTAATGGGCCCAGTACGCTCCCCTGAGGAACGCCATAATTATTATATCTATAAGTGGATTTATAAACATCTACCATCTGTGAGCTATTGACACACTTGACTTCTACACACTGTTGTCTATTCTCTAGATACGATGCTATCCATTTCAGGGCTGGACCTCTGATGCCATGGTATTTTAATTTTGACAAAAGCAAGTCATGCGCAACGAAGTCAAATGCTTTTGACATGTCGAAAAATAGAGCAGTTGTAAAGCTCTGATTGTCATATTGAGTAGCACTTTCTTGTATTAAACGAAAGGTAGCAAGGGTGGTAGACTTTGATCGAAGAAACCCATGTTGCTCAGGTGCGATAATGTTAAATTTCTCAAAGAAACTAGTAAGCCTCAAATACATTGCCTTCTCGAATATCTTTGATATTATGGGTATGATCGTAATAGGGCGATAATTTTCAATATTCTGTCTTGAACCTTTCTTATGAATGGGTATAACAATGGACGTCTTTAGTTTCGTTGGAAAAATACCCGACTCTAACGACAAATTCATAAGATAGGTCAAAACAGGCGCCAGTTCCTGAGAACATTGCTTGAGAATACGCGTCGCCAGGCCATCGTATCCCTCGGTATTTGTATTTTTTAGGGAGGTGATGATCCCGGTCAACTCCTTTTCGCTGAAAGGATTTATAAAAATAGAATTGGTAATTATATTGCCAACAGCCGTATTAACAGTACAATAATTTAACCTATTTGTAGAATCTATGAAGAAGTTATTAAATGTCTCAGCAATTGTTACTGGTTCTGTTACAGTTTCATTACCAGTATTAATACTGTCAATGTACTGGTGTACAGTCGCAGACTCTACTTCACTTTTTATGATTTTCCAAGATGCCCTACATATATTTTTGCTATTTAAGACAAAAGCTTTATTTGCATTCTTTTGTGCACGTCTAATACATTTTTTTAGTAGTTTGGAATAAGCAACATATTCGTTTTTCTTTTCAGTAGTCTTATCCCTATAATAAGCGAATCTGAGCTCTCTTTTTCTTTTAACGCTTACCTTTAACCCGGCTGTAAGCCACCTAAGTTTCTTATTGAGTCTTAATTGAATTTTTATATGTGGGAAACACAGATTATAAAAGAGTTGCACCGTTTCATGGAAGCTACTAAAGGCACTATTTACATCAGTGTCATTATACACATCTTGGAACGTCAAACGGCTCAAGCAGTCTTTAAATTTTTGGACATTTTCGTCTGAATAGTCTCTTTTAAGCAAGGTAACGGTTTTTTGTATTATGGGTCTTCTTCTAGGCTTATATGAAAACAATTGGGCAGTGTCATGGTCGGATAAACCCAGCGGAATAACTGTTCCGGTACCTTGCTTAATATTACTGAAAATGTGATCTAGGCACGCGTTTTGTCGTGTCGGAAGATTTATGTAATCATACAAATTATAATTTTTGATGATATTGGATAATTCTGAAGTATATTTGTTGGTCTTTAGAGTGTTGATGTTAAGGTCCCCAGCTAAAACCAATTTAGCTTTGGAATATCTCTTTGAAACAATAAATAGCAGAGACCTCAATTTATTGAAGAAAGTTATTAAACATGATGACGGTGTCCTATATATGCATACAATTATCAAATTCATAGAGGGAATCTCTACAGCACAACACTCAAAGTGAAACTTTTCGGCCAGGTCACTAATAGGCTTGACAGGTTTATACGGCATACCGGCTTTAAGTAAAATGCAAGATCCTCCCCTTTTAGTTTTCCTTGAGTAGTGTGCTGCAAGTTCATAATGTCGTAACATAATATTTCGTTCCTCACCCTGCCTAATGAAAGTCTCTGTGAGACAAATTATATCTACACTTATTCCCCAATCACATAGCTCACCTAAACTTATTTCTAAAAGATCTTTTTTTGATAAAAAACTTGCAATATTTTGGTGCAATATTCTAAATTGGGTCTTCACGAAAAAACTCTACTTCGGAGTGTCCTATGCTCGTGGTGGTGGCCTGTGGGTTATCCTTGATTTGTGTATCCTGGTTCCTATCTATTGGGGTAGATAGGTAGGTACAATGATCCCTTGTAGAGTTTGGTGATTTTGTTGAGAAATAATCCGATATCCTCCTTTGTACGTTTTTCTTCATATTTCTAAACAATTTTATTTGGGGATCCCTTTTTAGCGCCGGCAATAAACCTTTTGAATTACTGGCAATAAATATACCTATGTGGTTTAGTACGTTCGACATTCCCCGGTTCGTGAGACGCCCAGTACGACTCGAGAACATATCAAAGCTTAGATCAAGATTAGAGTCGAAGGTGTAGTGTTTCTGATGTATGAGTACATTGTTCCTTAGTAAGGTGTTGAAATTCTCAACCTTGAAATTAAATATGGGTCTTCCACATATGTATGTAGGGCAAACTATGATTATGTTAGTATGAACGATTGGACTAACGGTGGCCTCTATGTATTTAACCAACTCCTTGTAATCTTCATTTTCTTGAATATCATTTTCACTAATTAAAATTAGGCAATAGTCAATTAGTGTAAACGTTGACAATTTGTTATCCAGCTGATGTAAGCAATTCCTTATACTTCCGCCGGGTGTTATATAATGACAGCATTGAAAATTACTGAATGATGCTTCATGTTCTATAATACTAGAGATTTTATGTTTGTTGTTGCTGCTTACAATTGCTAGTTTATTTTTTACAGGCATCGAAATGTATTTATTGCTTCCTATGTCGGTTGTGTTATGACTGTCAAGAGCCGCTTCTTTCGGCCAATTTTTTGTATACATAGAGACTGGTGAATCTTTAGTTGTCGGTCTTGTCATTGACACAGGTTGGGGGTTGTCTATATTTGACGTACAGGGTCGGGTCCCAGAAGGCACTTCAGGGTCAATCGAGAAATCCAGTTTTGTGCGGTTGACGGACTTGCGTTTACGACTTTTTTTTGCTGTTGAGTTAAAGTTAGATGACCCGCTAGTAGAATGACAAATTTTTGATAGTTGTTTTATTCTTAGATCCGAATCAAGAATGCGTTTAGATAATGCATAATTTTCTGATAGCAGTTTCTCTATTTCCAGTTCAGCAGAGTTCAATTTCAGTGTTAAGGCGTCGATTTTTACCTTCAATTCATCAATAATCTCTCTATTATTTAAACTTAATTCTGTGAAGCTTCTATTTAGTCCATGGTTAGGTGTGGAGGGTGATGATAAACTGCACTTTGAACAATCCTCATCGTCGGACAGACCTTCAAAGGAGTTTTCTGTTGATATATTTACCACGACGTTCTTTTTCCTCCTTGTTACATTGTCCCGGGAACAGTGCGGTAAAAGACTGCTAGGCCGAGAAAGGGGTGTGTTATGGAACTGGAGGGTCTCTGATTTATTTCTACATAGAAGACAAATAAAATTCGATTTGCTTTCAGATGTCATTAGGTTAAAAAGCTTATCTGATATGCAAGTACATGTTAAATGATAATGTCCTTCGCATTGTTTACAAGTCAAAGTGTCTCTATTCGTTATTTCATTCGTACATTTTATGCACACCGGCTTCATCTTTACTGTAGAGAAGATTTACTGATTAGTGTGATATAAGTTCAACTGTATCACGCTAGATGGCGCTATACTCAAAGTAGCGCTGTAGGACGCGAGACGAGAGCGAAGTATTTCTGAACGTACGCTTCGTGTCAGTTTCTGAGATCGCTCCTGACAGCTGTCAGTCTCGAGACAGCTGATTTACCGCTTTATTTCTTATAATGATCTCCGAATTCTCCGAAGTCTTCCGAGTTTTTGTTGTTAATTCAAATTATCTCTGTGTGCGTATATTTACAGTTAGATCTGCAAATCTTTTTGGATGTTATAGTGTTAAAAACAACTCACCCGGCTGCCACTGATATCTTCTTTATACAATACAGTGATGTTCTTGTTATTGCAGGTTAGTTTTCGCAATTTTATGTAGTTTTCGGAGATTTTTTGTATATTATTTATGCAGCTGATCGACACAGTGTTGTCCTGTCAACGACCTGTCAGTAATCTGATGCGATATGCGACTGTATGCGATAGACTGATAATGCCGTCTCGTGAGATTTACCTGCAAGTTAAGCTCCACCTCCATTCCCCACCACGCGTAGGAAACTTGTTACGTACGTTATAACGCATTGAATTAGTTACCTTATGCGGGTTAATTAAAGTTGCAAACTCAAACACCCTTTCCAATCTGATTTGGCAGTTATGAGATGATGGGGCAGTATGCAAAGTAAGCAAGTGATCATAGTGACCAAACATTCGTTAGATAATGGGATTTAAAAAAAAATCTATAACAAAAATGATAATGAAAAATGGATTATTTTTGTTTTACCAAATATTTTTTTACGCCTTTACCCAACACATATTGCAATATGGCTAATGATATAACAAACACCCTGTACATTAGACACGAAAATCATTAGGACAAACAATATTTAGGAACAACCAAGTTAGGATTAACAATTTCGGCATAGCAAAAATATGCGCAACAATGTTTATGCCATTCATTTTTCGGCGTAGTTGTTATGCGACAAATTTTTCGAAATAAAAACATTATGCCACCCGATATAGACCCAAAATTTGGTTTTAGATATCTTGGTAATTATAAAGTTAGACAAGTTGTCCATACAAAACATGCTTATTTTAGCGTCCTCTATACGATAGCATAAAAAAATACGTGTTATAATGACACCACCCCCATCAAAAAATTTCCCGCGCCCCCTTTGCTATACTACAGCTTACAGATATAGGATAAACTGCAATAGGCCATACAGAGTTAGAAAATACGATTATTAGGATTATCGATCATTAGGCTTACTGACAATTATGATACATGACTATTATTGCATATAACGTTAGGATGAATAATTGATATGGAAAATGATAATTAGGATATAACGCATTAGGGAAAACAAAAATCATCCATACGATATTAGGAAAATTAAAAATATGGCATATGAGCGTTAGGACAAATGATCATTCGGACATAAAACGTTAGTGAATGTAAAAATAGGTCAAAAAACGTTAGGGATCCAGATATAGATCCGATAACAACATTATCGTCAAGTGATTCGATTACGGATTCCACTTTTTGAAAAAACTGCATATACATATTTTCAGTTGCTCTAGGATGAATATACACTACGCATAAATGCAAGCAAGTTCCACCGATACGCAAAGAGGCCCAGAGATCTTCACCATTCACTGTCTCCAACTCGATGCGCCTCGTCATTTTGATATCCGGCCGACAGGCGAGAAGCACTCCTCCACCACGAGCTCCAGTTGCTCTATCGCGTCTCAGTAAGCACCAACTTCCGGAGACTATTTCCGAGTCGTCAACGGAGCCCGTGAGAAAGGATTCCGTAAGCGCAATCACGTCACTGCCTGTTGTAACGAAGTTCTGTCTAAAATGTTTGAGCTTCGTATTAAGACCTCGAACATTTTGATATATCATGTGCATGGATTGCTGATTTGCGAAATGTGCTGATGACTGGTTTGCACTGACGGCGTGTTTACTGTTTCTTGAGCTCAGCGTATCTTCGAAAAAACCACTCTTTAACTCTAGCGTTACAAGGCCACACGCCGGCAGATAGACATTTGTCGAAATATGCAACAGGGACTCCAATTTTAAAGGATTTATATTCACCTTTAGGGTTCAGCTCTTCTACAGTACAGCTACCCACAGGCCACAGAGTTTTTAGGCACTCACGGATATCGTCAGCTCCAGATAACATGTTCCACAAATGCAAATACTTCCTTTGCTCCACTGCCTTCAGTGATGTTACGTCAGGGCCCGCCGTGCACCGCACTGAGGAATTTCTCTTGATTTTTGAACCTTCATCAATGCTTGCCAAGTGCCCAGTGCCACGTTCTCTTGTCAAACGTTTTTTCTTATTTTTTGATTGATGCAGATTCCATGGGCCACTCGTCGAGTCTTCATCATCATTAGAGGACAAGTTGTCACTTTCAGCAGGGTTTTCATGGATTATGTTTAGTGGGTTGGAGTTATTATTTGGCGAGGGAATTTTGGGCTGGCAATCGACTAATATTACCTCAGATAAAGTACCGGGCAACGTATCCGCGGTAATAACTGTATCAAAGTCCTTGGCGTTTTTCTTTCCCCTATTTTGCTTTGACTCACGCGTTGTTTTAGGGTTCACAATCGGATCTGTTGTGTGGGAGGCAGGAGTACAGGATTTGTTTGCGCGTTCTGACGCTGCAAGCTTTAGACTCATTTCTTCAATCCTAATCATGCATGCAGAAAGATCAGACTGATAGTGGCCTATTGCAGCAACTGCACTAGCCAATTCCTCTGTCAAGCACGTAATCTGTTCACGAAGTAGCAGGATTTCTAGATGCGCAGGCGTGGAGTTATGCGCATTAGCCTCCGATACTTGTTGTAGTGCAGGTTGCGAGGCAGGGGAGTCAGTGGGTTGCTTGTTTGTTAATTGTGGTATATTATTCTGAATAACGTTTAATGATAGCTGTTCTGATACTTTTTTACTAATGGTTTCAGCCAGGCGTTCGCTATAGGAATCATCGATTTCCTGGCGTACGATTGATCTTATAGTTTCAAAGTACATGACGTCGTCCCGGAAACTCTCATTACCGTACTGCAGGGTTGTATTTAAGAAATTTTGCGATCGCTCTCGTCGTTTTGTGATGTTATCAGCCTTACCATGGTCCGCTTCATTCTTTGAAGAAGTCGGAGCGTTACTGGTGCTTGGTTCCGGCGATGACATTAGGGCTATATTGCATTTATTGGTAAGGTTTGGTTTCGCGGAACTGTAACAATAACTGCACTTCCAGGTTGCTTTATTTTCAGTCGTCATGAGCGAAAACCGTTTATAAAATATTTTAAAATAAAAATAAAACCGCCTTCAAAAATTCGCCCGAACTAAAAGGTAAAAAATAATTTTAGTTCCTACTTCTTAGGAATTTCTACCCAAACCTTTAAACCTTTTACCCTATTCATTGAAATAAAATATTATGGCTAGGTATCCTACAGATTTCTACAGATTTCTAAGAAGTCGGTGCCAAGCCAAATACGTTCATAGGTAGGTATAATTATAGTTATTAGATAGAGCTTTGTAACTTACTGTCACTCCGATTATGTTTATATCAACAGAATGATCTGCCTCAGTCATTTTGATGAAAGCATAACCGGAGTGACAGTAAGTTACAAAGCTCTATCAAATACAGTCATATACTCGCGAAGTGAACATATTTGGCTTGGCACCGACTTCTTGGAAATTTGTAGGATACCTAGCCATAATATTTTATTTCAATGAATAGGGTAAAAGGTTTAAAGGTTTGGGTAGAAAATCCTAAGAAGTAGGAACTAAAATTATTTTTTACCTTTTAGTTCGGGCGAATTTTTGAAGGCGGTTTTATTTTTATTTTAAAATATTTTATTTTTTGCTTTTTAGGAGTGTAAAATCGTTATTTAATACGCACTAAATACTTAAAATTAAAATGTACTGCACTGTAATAGGCCAGAAAACCTGAACTGGATAACTTAAATTTTCAAAGAATTATCCCATTATAAAGGAGATATACATTATATCATCAGCAGGTATGAATAATTTCAAAGATTATAGATAACAGCCTTAGCATACCTATATTATTTAAAGAATCACTAACCGCTAACCAACATGTCATAACTACTAAGCAAACACTTGAATAGATCTCGAAAATGTATGACAGTTGTTATATTCAAAGAATTATCCTCCAACTCCTAATCGTTAAGGAGTTATACCTTTCGTCATCAGCTCACCAACATGAGACTATGACCACCTAAAGGCAAATACTCAAATAGCTTCCAAAATACATGAACTATGTTATATTTAAAGAATTATCCCCCAACTCTTAATCTCTAAGGAGTTGTACCTTCCATCATCAGCACACCGACATGAAAGGATGACCACCTAAACGCAAATACTCGAATAGCTTCCAAAATACATGGAATATGTTATATTTAGAGAATTGTCCCCCAACTCCTAATCTCTAAGGAGTTGTACCTTTCATCATCAGCTCACCAACATGTAAGGATGACCACCTAATGGCAAATACTCAAATAGCTTCCAAAATTCACGAAAAATGTTATACTTAAAGAATTATCCCCCAACTCCTAATTGCTAAGGAGTTGTACATACCATCATCAGATCACCAACTTAAAAGGTTCATAACTAGACGCAAATACTTGTTTAGTCTTCGAAAATAAATGAAAAATGTCATGTGTGCATACAACATTTGAAGAGTTCCCTCGATTTCTCCAGGATCCCATCATCAGATCTGGATTCGGTGACAATGGGACCAACTAGAAGGTATACCCTTTCAAACAAAAAAAGAATTTTTCAAATCGGTCAACGCGTCTTCAAGTAATCGGGGAACATACATAAAAAAAAAAAGTTTTCGACGAATTGTTAACCTCCTCCTTTTTGAAGTCGGTTAAAAACTAACGCCTATTCGTTCCAGGCAGTCGAGGCAGTAGCGATATTGACATGAAAAACAATCTAAATAATTTCTTAGCGGCACTGAACTGCATTTATTGCACTTTACTGGCAGAGCCATATTGTTCGTTTAGGCACAATAAAATAGCTAATACTGTACTTTAAATAATAAAATCAGGTAAATATTTACAAGAGGAAAAATTGATTGACGTTGACGTAATTTCATTATAGCCCACCTAACGAAGACCAAAAGTTGCCTATCGGGGGAAATAACTCGTGTATAAGCGAATTTTGGTATAGTTGTAGGGAATGGTGTTTTAAACCACGTACTAAAAGTACTGGTGGTTAGGGGTGGAGCTAAAGGGGGTAGAGGGGTGTAAAGGTCCTTATTTTTAAGTTTTCGTAAATAACTCGTAAACCGTGGCTTGTAGCAGAAAACGTTCTAGTACATAAGTAATCTACATAAAATTCTCTACAAAAAAGACATATGCATGTTTCCTCTGGGATCAATGTGTCATGAGATAGGAAAGGAAGAAGATGGACACTATAGAAATAAACACATTTGTGTAAGTCGGTATGGCACATACAGAATGCTCGCGAGCATTCCAAAAGATTTTAATGCTCAATTCCTGACCATATTTAGAGTCTTTAATGTTAAATAAAATTCCCTGGATTCGGCTTGGTTTCAGAGATAACCAACCTTTTTTCGAAATGACGTTTTTCGACGTAACTCGTCATAAAACTTCTGTTTGATTACAATGCTACTACAATGTGTTTTAATATTACCACACCTTTTGCCTGGCAATCAAAAAATGGGAATAAACTTGACGAAATAACCTGTCCCTAAAAAAATTATTAAAATAAATAATTTTAACAAATTGTTGTTATGATAAAAAGTACTGGAAATGTTAAAAAGTATGCAAAAAGTGTAAAAAAAATAAAAATAAAATTTTTTTGGTGGTATTTGACATTAGGTCTCATAATAATTTTTGTTTGTTTTGATGTCTAGAATGCATAGTTAAAATCTTTTGACGATGATTTTGAGAATATTTTAGGTTTAGAAGATAATTAGGAATTTTATTTTTACAAATAAGCATACAGGGCGCGCCCGGGCGCGAGCATTCCAAAATATTTTAAGTATGCATTCTAGATATCAAAATAAACAAAACTGATTATGAGACCTAATGTGAAATACCTCCAAAAAAAAAATTTTTTTTCTCTTTTATTTTATACTTTTTGAATACTTTTTGACATTTCCAGTACTTTTTATCATTACAACAATTTGTAAAAAATATTTTTTTTAATATTTTTTTTAGGGACTGGTTATTTCGTCAAGTTTATTTCCATTTTTTGAATGCCAAGAAAAAGGTGTGGTAATATTAAAACATATTGTGGTAGCATTGTAATCAAAAAGAAGTTTTATTACGAGTTACGTCGAAAAACTTATTTCGAAAAAAAGGTTGATTATATCTGAAACCAAGCCGAATCCAGGAAATTTTATATAAGATTAAAGAGTCTAAATATGGTCAGGAATTGAGCATTTAAATCTTTTGGAATGCTCGCGAGCAATCTGTATGTGCCTTACCTACTTAAACAAATGTGTTTATTTCTTTAGTGTTCATCTTCGTGCTTTCTTATCTCATGACACATTGATCCCAGATGAAACATGCGTACGTCTTTTTTGTAGAGAATTTTATGTAGATTAATTATGTATTAAAACATTTTTTGCTATAAGCCACGGTTTACGAGTTATTTACAAAAAATTAAAAATAAGGACCTTTACACCCCTCTCCCCCCGTTAGCTCCACCCGTAACCACCAGTACTTTTAGTACGTGGTTTAAAACACCATTCCCTACAACTATGCCAAAATTCGCTTATACACGAGTTTTTTCCTCTGAGTTTCCTTCATTTGGTGTACGGGGGATAGAATCGTTTGATTCAACTTCAAATAGATGAAGTTTTGAGTATTCTTACTAATTCTGCTACATTCCCACAAGATCAAAATATGAATTTCTTCGTAAATTTTCCCGCTTAAAGTCGGAATTTAAGACTAGTTCGGACTAGGACTTATAGTCGATATGCCAAAACAGGGTTTCGGGACTAGTTATGGCGGGAATACCAGCAGACGTTTCTTTCTTCTTCTAATCCCGAGATCTCTTCAAATACCACGGAAATCGACCACGATTTGACAAAGAGAATTTGCTATTGAGCTGGAAGTCATCTCAAGTGGACAAAGAGCAGACCTAAGTAAGTTCGAGTCTTATTGGGACGATACGGCAATCTTCTATTGTAGAGTCGTATCCTTGGAAGCCATTGACCCCAACAGTTCACAAAATTCTGATGCATGGATCTATTGTTATGAAGCATGCCCTTCCCCCCATAGTAAATTTATCGGAAGAAGCCGCAGAAGCCAGGAACATGCACTTCCGAGAATTCAGGAATAGCTTTTCAAGAAAATTTTCGAGGGAGCAGTGTTACTTAGACGTTTTCAGTCGGCTGTTACTTACTTCCGATCCACTTTTCATTAGCATCAGGCCTAAGCCGAAAACATTAAAACCTTTTAGTTCAGATATAGACACTAATGCTATATCAGATGATGCTGTGCTGATCTGACATTAGATTTTGAGGAACGATTGGACGCATCATCTCAGTAAGAAAAATCATACATTTTGTTAATAGTTAAAGTGTAACTACCTATTCAAAATTAATTTTACTATCCCAATCAGACCGCCAAGGTGTAAAAGCGGTCCAAAATAAATTTGTTTAATATAAAAGGCATATTTGAGTATAAAATGCGAAAAAATGTAAAGAAATAATTATGGCCAGCTTTTTGAATCAAATACCCCTGTGTGAGCCGTGCATTGAATAGCTCGAACGCCTTAATTAACTTTCGAACTGTTAGTTCATTTATTTCGCTAATCGTAAAAAGGTGTTGCGTGAACGGGTTACCGCTATTTCCAGACGGGTATCCTATAAATTTAAGCGCTAATAACTCATAGACCCATTTCGCACGTTTACTAGACGGCAAGTGTAGATTAGTAGGCTGTATTTATGTGGTATTTATAGAAATAATAAAAGAACATAAGATAAAAATATTTATTTTACTCAATATTCATATAAACATTCGTATAAACTATAGGTAAATACTTAAAAACATAGAATCAAACTCGAGTGCACAACAATCACAATGAATATATTCGACAAAACGACATCAAGACGATTTTACTGATACAAACAGTCACAAATAAGATAACTTTATAAATACCAAAATTAGGTTACTCACGCCAATAAGACACGTTAAAATAATATGGCATATAAAAAAGATTCCAATAGAGTACATACAACATACAAATCGTACACGGATATCTAAAATAAATGCGATGTCTAGCAAATGCATTTTACAATTCCTATTAATAGTTATCTTAAGTATAAAACGGGTACATTCACCATCAGTGATCAGATATATCGGACCGGCCACAGTGGTCAATAATATCTGAACATGCATCCTAAAGGTCGTCGCAACTCAACGTCGACTCGACTCTTTGCCAAATATTGAAATTTAAGCCCCATGTCATATGTTCCGGGTTTAACTTTAAAAATATATATTAAATTAGTTTACGAGTGGTCTACGTACACTAAAGGTCAACCCCGACTCTTTCGTCACACATGGACCAAACTTTTGTACACGCGTATGCGTTTGCGACTGACGTGTATCGAGCAATCAATTGCATTACCCACTCGTTCACACCCCGTTGTCAATTAGTGACCATTGGGTGGATGAACCAGTTGATTATTCATCTAAAGTGTGACTAGAATTGCGAATGTGCGTAGACTTACGCCACGACATGACATGAGGCCTACTTGAGAAGTTGAGATATTTGTATATATAAAACATGAACACCTAAGGTGTGAAATCGAATTGGAGATCAAAAATGTAAACAAATGGGATACCACCACAAAAAAATAATCACGAGAGGGGGTAATCTAAAATCATTGAAATACTTATAAAAAATGCGTATTTACCGTCACTGACGGTACGTAGGATTTTTAAATATTTTTCAAATTTTTAATACAAAACATTATGCGAAATATATAATTTTTTTAATGATATATTTCGCTATTTTTAATAAAATGTAAGGTGTTTAATTTATACTACTGGCAATGATAAGAAATCTTAAACATTTGGTTTGCAGTTATAACAATAACTAGTTTATTCGTAATTTAATACGGTAACTACACTAAGAACCATTTAAGAGGGTTCGCATTTATAACTATGTACTTCAAAAATCAAAACGAGAGGGTGCACCAAATGACTGTTTTATGAATTCATAAAAACTCCTAATATTTAGCATTACAAAGTACATTAATACAGATTTTAGTATTTTTACCTACAAATCAATCATTTTCATGTTTTAATCGAAATGGATTCGATCGTAACTAAGATGACGACTGGAATTCGTTCCCCGACTATCCTAAAGATTAAAGTAAGTAAGTAAGAAATTCGTTTTCAAAATTTGATTATGTTAATTATTTACATCATTCTAGCAAATTTTCTAGGTTTTATTTTTGTAATCAGGAACCGTGGACACTCAGACGTATATTTTTTATTGTCATATCCAAAATATGTTAACGATTGTGATACTTTGTGTATCGAACATACTTTGACTTTCGCGTATCAACATCTACACATAAAACATTGTCTTAGGTTTAGTACCTGTAAGGATAGTTGTAAGTGTAGATATAAATAAAATTAAAAACCAATATCAAAATGCGACGTTAATTTACAAAGGTGTTAAAAACTACATTTGATATGAAACGTTTTATACCCCTGGAATGTCACTTTAACATTGATTTTGTAATGTCATGTCATTGTCATAGATTGTTTACATTTTGATCTCGAATTCCATTTCAGAGCTTATAAATCTCATCCAGGACCAAATAATTAATAAAAACAATTTTTAAGTAGCACAATGAATATAATTTTAAATATGTAATTCCTGAGTCCTCTTTGACTGGCCGCGTCTCTATAGGCCGTTTGGTATACATTATTTAATTTTTTGGTATTAAAATATTTAAAAAAAATTAAGGCAGTATAATAAGATCAATAAGGATCGATTTTATAGTAAGCTTTGGTTGTCGACGATATAGCCAATATCAATCACGGTATTTTGCAGACCGCCTCCCTGTAGATCATTGTCTACATTATTTTTGGTATTAAAATATTAAAAATAAATTTAAGGCAGTATAATAAGGAACGATTGTATAGTAAGTTTTGGATTTCAAAAAATACATTTTAGATTTACAGAAAAATTGTTATTAGAGGTCTGTGCTATGGATAGGTTAATAAAATTAAAATTAAATATACGAATTTAAGAACGATGTCCTGGTTGTGCCAATCGTCATTGTTTTGTTTTTGTGTACCTTTTGTGAAACAATTACCGTTACGGGTCAATAGCTTAAAAGTTTCGCTAAATGTAATTAAGTCAAAAGTATAAACTTAGATTAAATATTTATTATGTGTAGCTTGTAGTTGCGCTCTCTCGGAAGGGTCCCCACGGAAGACCAGCGCCAGGGTCCTCTAGGGTCCTTCGGCATGAAGCTGAGTGTGGACCTTTTCAGTTACGCTTTATGAATGTGTACCACTGTCATTGTAATTAAGTTAAGTTTAAATTAAGCGTTCTGAATAAAGTTATATTCTATTCTATTCTATTCTATTTCGACGATTTAGCCAATATCAATCACGGTATTTTGCAGGCCCCCTCCCTATAGGTCATTGTCTACATTATTTTTGGTATTAAATATTAAAAAGCATATTCCATAAAGCAGTATAAGTATTTCATATACGTATAAGCATAATTGCACATTTGTCAATACAATATCAATCATATCTTTGACCCACAACACAGAAGCAAGACTAATCCGAACATCAAATTAAACCTTAAATTATTCGAGAAATACATAAACATATGCGAACGCACTCATCCCCGTGCAATCAAAACACGAACTTAGTAATAGTTATTTATGAGCATTTTCACTTTTAGGGACACCCAATTAGCGTGATATTAAAAATCCTTAGGTTGCAGTCAAGTTCGTAACGACAATAAAGTACCTACGATATCTTTTATATTATAACATCGCTTATAGTTTTTGGTGTTAATTTTAAACAACTAACCCGAGTTTTTATTGAGATTTTGTGGCTAATTGTCGTTACAAACCTGAATAAAATTAAGGTTTTTTAATAAAATTAATAAACCGATTCCGTAAATTAAGGCCAATGAAGTATTCATTATAATATTCATATTAAAGTTAAACTTCCTTCCTTGATTGCAATAATATTTACCGCGTCGTGACGTCAGTTTGTCATCACCCCAACTCCTCCTGCGGGTGTCGTAAGAGTCAACTAATAAGCGACTGAAGTTTCACTGACCATTATTTGATAAAAGATGGGCAGTAGCGTCATCAATTCATCATAGTGGACACTGGACACATTACTGCGATTGCCAACCACTTGCCAAGCGAGGTGGTTCCCAAATACTCCCATTGCGAGGCTTATGTCCACCAGTGGACTGAGATAGGTTGACGTTGATGATGATGACAAATCTATCAGACAGCTAGTTTATTTATCGTAATAATCTCCAGAATCTTATTTCTATTCCGACAACATACTATCTAAAATCGACCTTGAAGATGGTCTAGATTGCGAACTGCGATTTAAAATTTGGGGTTGGAATGCTTCATCATCGCTATCATCGCTTATTTCAATAATATCATTTGAATTTATTACATTTTTAAGACCCCTTTTCGTATTACTACGTTCGACAGAATCATTAATTTTAGTTGCACGATTACCAATAGTATTCATGGCACGCGATCTCTCAGTTTTTTTGTTAATATCCTCGCAGTTTTCATTTTCATCTGCAAGATCTTCCGATTGGTTGTTCTTAACCTTCGATTTAAATTTCTCTTTAATTGTTTTATCGTGTTCTGTATTTTCATTGTTTATATCTATCAGATCTTGGTTTAAGTTTTCATCTGGTATACACGTCATGCCAAATATATGAAGTCCTAGAGTTTCGATGTCTCGTTTTAAATCATTTGCCATTTCTTCACTAAATTCGTCAAATGCAACGTTATGTTGGACTTCCTTCAGAGAATCATGTTGATTCAGCATATCTTTATCAATAGCGACATTAGCACCGTCATCGTTGTTTCTGGTGATAACACCGTCACTTTGAGAGCCTTCAGGTTCTTTTTGTACATGAACTTCAACTTGTACAGCCAAGGGAGAGACGGGAGCACAGAGGCTGTTGCAGGAGTCATTGTCACTATTCCATAGCTCTACTGTTCCTCCTCCGCTGACCACTGTGTCCAATGCTCTAGCTTGAGGTAAAACATATTCAGAATTCCGAAATTCTTTATCTTGAATAGTATTATTTCGCTCTTGTGACTTGTGTGTTTCTTTGACTCTCTCATCTTCTTCAATATCGTTGACATCTGCGTTTCGATTGAAGCCGTGTGTCTTTTTGTGAGCTTCATATTCCGAACATAAAACTGGCCGTTCACATTGATCACAAGATACAGTTTTATCGAGAATCACAATTAGTTCTCTTCTATTTTTCCCTTGTGTTTCAACTGGAGGTTTTTCCTGTAGGCCTAATACATCACCCGGTGGACCTTTACACGAATTTAAATTATTTTGTTGTTTTTGCAATGCTCTATTTACAGGTTCATCCTCAATGCAATTAAATGTAACCTTTCTAAAACAGTCTAGTCCGTAGATTTTATGCTCTTTCTCGTGTTCCGTAAGAGCTACGGAAGTGTAGAAATATATGTCGCAATCAGAACAAAAGTGACCTGGTGTTTGATTTTCCAAGCAATTATAACTATAGCAATGAGCTTCTACGTCTTTTGGACGAACGTAGAGCTCACATTTGCCGCATTGATACAATGGTATTCCGGATGGGATATGCGAATTCATTTTAACCCGCCTAGTGAACCTATAAGTACTAGAGGATTTGATTCTTTCTACGTGAGTCTCTGATAAGCCTTGGAACATGTCAGACCACTCGTTCAGTAATTTGGAAGGATCAAACTTTACCACTGTGTACTCGTTGTTGTTGAGATGGTTTGAGGAGTGGTCCGCAAAACACTGGAATTCAAAAGAGTATTTGCAAACAGGACAGGTTTGTCGTATGGCTTGGTACTGTTCATCGAGAAAATGGAGTTGTGCGTGTTCAATAGACGCGTCACACGTGGTCGCGGCAACTCCACACTCCATGCACTGGTATATGATCAAACCAATCACATTTCGCTCGATATCTCCTCTTTTCAAATTACTTTCGTCGCTAGAACCCTGTTTACCCCTTTCAGAGTTATCTGGTCGAGCGCTATGAAATGATACTCTCGGTTGTCTAACTGGGCGGCTGGTCGGCTGATCTTCCCGATGCGCCCCCTTCTCAACTCTGAACAAGCACTGAAGATTACTAAGCCTTTTCAATGCATCCTCTTCAACTTTATGCTCCACGCGATAATGTTTCTCCATACTCACCCCCGTTCCCTGGAAATCAGCGTCGCATAACCTACACATGGTCGGCGTGTATCTTCCCTCTGCCTTTTCTTTTTGGCTTATAAACCACTTGGCTTGACCTTTGGCAGTATCAATGTCGGTACGAACAAGCACATTGCCGTTCACAAACAAAATTTCTTCGGGATATTCAATGTTGTGCACGTTTCCGTAGTGTTTGTAAATCGTTATTAGATTTTTGTTGCACAAACAGCATGTGTAACTCTCTTGTTTTGTCCTGTTTTCTGTTTTAGGACTATGTTTTTCCTTATTGTGATCATTTAAAAGCGTTTCCGTGGCGTATGCTTGACCACATTTGTTACAGTTAAATTCACTCGATTCGGGGTTTTTCCCTTTATCCTGAAGCTGCACTTTGCTTGGTCCGGCTTCATTCCCTCCCGCGAGAGATGGCTTCTGTTTAATTAAGGCTGCCAGGTCAGTTTGCTTGCGTTTAGGGGTCTGCGAGGGAGGCAAATCTATTAAATTCGCTCCCTTCGCTGCTCTAAACAGTCGTTTGAGGCTATCAATCATCTCCGGTTCAACCATATGGTCCAAGCTGTAATGATCCGCCAGTCTTTCCTTATTATCAAAACATGTTTCAGTTTCGCATAATCTACAAGTAACGTCCGTATACAAGTTTAATTTTTCCTTTTCTCTTAAAAACCAAGGAGCTTTTCCTTTGTCAGAATTAATGGAGGAATGGACAAGAACGTTCCCATCATCGAATAGTATCTGTTCAGGATATTCGATTCTATGAACAGAAGCGTAGTGGTTATATATATTGGCGCGTTCCTTAGTACAGAAAGCGCACTTATACCTCGGGGATTTGGTTGTCTCCGTGCCAATATGGCTATCTAGATGTGTTTCGAGTGCCGCTTGAGTGGCGAACATATATTCGCACTCCTCGCATTCGTAGACTTCTGTATCCACGAGCCTTTTACGTTTATCTGGATGGGCGTTCTTAACATGTCTAAGTAAATTCCATTTGTTAGAGTATGATCGAGGGCAAAGTTGACATTTTGTGCTATCTTTATTGTCCCGTTTTCTTTTACCGCTTTGTTCTGGCGAATTTGAAGAGCGTTTTCTGCTTGCAGAGAGCAGGGCAGTTTCCTCGAATTGAACGCTGGAGAGGAGTATTTTAATGGCTTCAGTGGGGGGGTCAGGTAGCCTGGCAAGTTCAGAAAGACTGTGGATCATTATACCGGCGTCGATGGAGACATTGTTGGGGAGAGAGCCTTTAAAACGAGGCTCTTCTTCAAAAGACGCACCCATCTTGAGCTGTAGACAAAACAACATATTATACAGTAAAATAGCGAAATATGTATATCTCTTAATAGGGCCGTGTGGTGACGACAGTAAGAATACATTTTTCACCACCCTATCTCGTTTTTTGGGTGCCGTAAGAGTCGACTAAGGGATTGAAGGGTCTGACCAATCATTTATTGAAGATTGATGACGGGCAGCGTCATCATAGTAGACACACTACTGCGATCGCCAACGTCAATCGGCTCGCCCAGCGTGGCGATTATGGGCATTACCTCCTAATGCGTCCATACGCTTGTAATAGGAGAGGCCTATATCCTCGATGATGTTGAATATTCTATTCCTATGTTGGATCAAAATACCTATGTAGTTATCACTTGTATTGCTAATTAATGTACAAATGGGTCAAAACAGGATAATTATAAACTTTAATAATTATTTACAACAAACAACTAGCAGGTTAAAAATAAAACAATTGATAGCAATATTTTACTTGCTTTAATAGCTGTTGCGGATGTCCACTTCCTGCTTTTTAAGCATGGATATATCAGGGGATCGATAATACGTAGCGATAATATTATACGGACGATAACTTACAGTAATATTGAGAATAATTGAGAGACTTACAATACATATTGAAAATAAAAATAACTTTTATATTTGTTTTTAAAGTAGGTACAGTTTTACTAATCAAAAATATGTTTATTGTAAATGTCTTGTATATGTCAAATACACAGTGCTCGTGAGCATTCCGCAAGATTTTAATGCTGATTTCCTGAGCATATTTAGAATATTTAATGTTATATAAAATTTCCTGGATTCGGCTTGGTTCCAGAGATAATTAACCTTTTTTCTAAATAAGTTTTTCGACGTAACTCTTCTCATTATTTTTTTAACTACAATGCTATGCTACCACAATGTGTTCTAATATTACCACACCTTTTGCCTGACAATCAAAACATAAGAATAGACTTGACGAAAAAACGTGTCCCTAAAAAAACATTTAAAAAATTATAAATATTAGATGTCATATACCAAAGAAAAACGACAAAGATCACCTAAGGTAATAAAAAATACAAATCAAAATATTTAGTTAATAAATAATTTGATTTGTGTTTTCGCATACGTTCAAAAAAATAATTTTAACAAATGGTTGTTATGATAAAAAGTATTGGAGTATTGGAAATTGAACGTATTGCGGAAACACAAATCAAATTATTTATTAACTAAATATTCAAAAGGGTCAAAGGCGCCTAGCCTTGTAAGGGATTGCATATACCCGAGAAATTTGACCGATGGTTGCTAAGACCGAGTGGCCGAGGGGTACAGGCATCAGCCGCGAAAGCTGAGTACGTGGGTTCGATCCCCACCTCGTACATTAGGTGATCTTGGTCGTTTTTCTTTGGTATATGACATCTAATATTTATAATTTATATAGCATTGGAAATGTTAAAAAGTACCTATAAAAAAAATAAAAAAAAGGAAAAAAATATTTTTTTTGTGGAATTTCACATTAGGTCTCATAATATTATTTGTTTATTTTGATGTCTCGAATGCATAGTTAAAATCTTTCGCAATGCTGCAATTTTTATTATTTTATTATTACGTCACCGTGTATTTTTATTACTTGTACCATTTATTTTCTTAACATAATCGAAACGATCGTAATTTTGCTTTTATTAAGCTTTAATTACTTATTATATTTTCGAGAACGACCCATTTCTCCAAAACAGTATTTCTATAAGCTAAAGGCCGTCGCGAGAGGCATGATGACTGGCAAGTCAAATCAACATTTTTTTCGAACTGTCAAAACTATCGCCACTATGAAGTTTTATATAGTAATTCAGATAACTTCTGACCGTGTTCTTTGTCTATTGTTAGAAACCACAAGATGCTACTGTTTTTGCATAAAAAAAATTAATCGCTTATTTAAATTGCGACTCTATTACCCAAGCAATAAGATTCAATGTCAGCGAGCAATCCAAGGATCAGCAACCTTTTGGAATTAACCGTGCGGCGTGCCACGTGTAATTCCAAATGGTCGCTCAGCGGTCGCTCGGAAAACCGTTGCGACCGCACTCCCCGATACGCATATTACTAACGGATTGAGATGTCATCTTTTAAGCTGGTTCGAGAGCGCTCTACTTTCTCGTGCGTTTGGGAACCGTAGGGAATACATGTCTTTTTAATAAGCAGGGTTGTTTTTTTCCCTATTGGTTAACATTGAATCATATTGCTTGGTTGATAGAGTCGCAATTTAAACAAGGTGTTTTTTGTTTTATGCAAATACAGTAGCATCTTGCGGTTTTCTAACAATAGACAAAGGTCAGAAGATTTGAGGATTTAGTAATGGAGTCGCCTTCATATCGTTTCCACCTCTGCCAAAGACTTTAGCCAAGAATTTGTACATTGTTCATACCTGTTTATAAAAACTACTTCATTAATCGATTCTTCGCAGTCTTGTAATCGTTATGTACCCGTAACAAGCTCGGTCAAAATGCCTGT
The DNA here is from genome assembly GCA_025490895.1 of Thaumatotibia leucotreta. Lineage (NCBI taxonomy): Eukaryota > Metazoa > Arthropoda > Insecta > Lepidoptera > Tortricidae > Thaumatotibia > Thaumatotibia leucotreta. Next base: position 67,299 of record JALPQI010002411.1, read on the forward strand.
ATGTGCTATGTATGGATTCAAAACTCTTTCAAATACATCATGTATACAAAATATGCGGTACCATTTCATATCTTGCCTTTATTTGTTTATATTACAACATTTTATTACCTAAAATTTTTCAAGCAAATCAAGTACCAGGGAATCCATAGCAAAAACGGTTTCAAAAATATCGTACACAATTCGTATTTTCATTTTTGACTGATGGAGACAGTTTGACATTTATTGTAATCTCGTATTTAAGGTTAATAAGGTCTACCCATCTTTAAATTTTGTAGGAAATATCAAACTTAGTGAATCAAGTAAGACAGAAGACTCTGCCTTGGTCTAATGTTAAGCTTATATGTAAGACAATACGGTTGAATATTTATTGCGCTTATTTGGAATACGTATTACGCGGGAAAATAACATAGTGATGTGAACGTTACTCTTTATGACACAATGTCGAGAGTAGGTATAAAATGTCGAGATACGGACACTTGTGTTTACGTATATTAGTGTTCTCACAGTAAGTAAATAAAAACACTGTTGGCAACACAACGACACGCATCACAAAACGTTTAGAATAAGGCAGATTCTGTAAATAAATAACCCTTATGTAATTAAGTTAGGTATAGGTAATCATTAGCATATAAGTGATTCCATAACATAAAAATGCATATTTGTATGAACGGAGACGAGAAGCATGCATTCGTCGTTTATTGGTTAAAAATAATTGGCTGAACTTACCGACTAAGAATTTGAACGTAACGTTTTTTACTTTGAACAAACCACTTAATGCATTGCCAGAACTTAGACAATGCAAAAACTATAGATTTATAATTTAAAAAATGTAGGGCAGATACCTATCTAAATTATGTAATAAACCCTCGAGCCATTGACCTAGAATAATGTTTACAATAAAGGTTTAAACCCATAAAAACTCAGGTAACGGAGAACAATAGTCTTAAATATTATCACGTGTTGCTTTGTCTCGAACAGTGCATCAACACGTGTAGATTTGTTTGTAAACAATAAATGTAAACCTTGCGGCATGACCTAATTAAGAATCAAACAAATGTAACTAGATCATAGTTAAAATAGGCTAGAGTTAAGTGAACGATGTGAAACCGACCAATCAGTGTTCAGAATTTCACGGCCAATAAAATTGATGAGCGGAACGGCGCGAGAATTTTTGAGAAGGAAAATTGTTGATGCCTGATTGGTCGATGCTTACTTTCGATTGGCTAAAATTCATAGCCGATTCTGTATATATACGCGACGCGTTTTGTATGGCGGCAGTGTGAAGTCGACCACCACTCAGAAAAGGAAATAAAGGAAGAACAAAAGGAACCTGCCTCTCAATTAGAAAACCCTACGACCGTTCCAGCGTTGCAAGCAGATCGGCCCCGTGTCATCCCCGCTCTACCGCCTGAAGCTGTCGACAGGCATGTTGAAAGCGCTGCTCCTCAACAAACACAGTCTTATCGAATTCAATAGCTTCATTTTTACAAGTGCTACTTAACGCTAGTTGGACCTATATAACAAATTGTATTTAGGTACTTACTAAAATATCACTTAGGAATATCAATATCACCGGCCTTATTGCAAAAACTTGTATGTGTACGCAGGTACGCACCTACGCACCTTGTGCCTACGCACTTGTATTCAAATTGTATCCTTACGAGTATTCACAAATAAACCTCAGTGAGTTTTACCCCAGCTAACTAAAGTTTCTTAATACAACAAAATAAATAATACTCGTATGTGATTACATACATTGTTTTCTTACACAACCGCTAATTAATATTATTTATTAAATATTATAATTGATTTACGGATTTCGAAATGCACGTGATTGACCGAGACTTTCCTTACAGTTACAGCCTTCGTAGTCAAAGATCGCGATAAACGAAAACATAATCAATTGAAGTAGGTTAATGGCAAGACATTCAAGCGGTTTTGTATTAAAATTGGTTGATTAATTAATAACTTTTACTAATTGTCTGTTTACTTTTAATTAAATACTCAAAACAACAATCTATAGTACCAAGGTGCACGTCAATCTATGTCGTTCAGAAAAATATATCGATACGATAATCTTCAGACACTTGAAAGCCATATTAATCGGTTCGATTACACCTACGTCGATAGTTTGAAATTGTGTCCGCATATAAATTTTATTGTATTAGTGTGATAATTTAACTTAGTGTTGTGGTATTGTTTAAGTGTGCGTGAGTTGTAACGAGAAGCAGAAATGCATTTGTAGTTAGATCGTTTACATGTGTGCTACCTCGTCCCCCTCGGAAATTGGCAGAATGTTTTGTTAGGAAATTTCTAGCGATACCGACTCCTTACTAAATCCTCAAAGGTCAGAAGTTATCTGAATTACTATACACGAAATACACAAAAGTGACGTCATGTTTGTTCCAATTAGCCTACTCTTATAAGTTCTTTCCAATTTATTAAATAGGAGTTTTATAAATAAACTACTACTGCAATCTACATTTAAGTAGTAATTTCCTCGTGTATTATGTTTATGTCGTGCATAATGTGAAATCATTAATTTTAACTACAGTCATCACATCATCCCTATTGTGAATAGCCATAAAAACATTCGAAAACTTGAGAGATACACATCGAAACTGCAAAAGGTCCTGGGATGGGCAACAGAAGGGCCTCAAGATAAGATACTTTTATTGACATATATTTACTGATTTGGCTCGAGCAAAGTGATAATGGTTATCTCAACAGATAATATGCATAAGACCAATGATATTTAAGTAAAGATACGTTATACTCTAACAAAATGAGCGAAATAAATTCTTCACATCATACACCTACAATATATTGACAGTTAACATACACCTATCTTCATACTTTAAAATGCGTAAAAGAGATGGCAAAATACATATACTCGTATTTAATAAATAAAATAGAGACAACTAGCATTTGACAATCGCGCGTGCATTCTTTTATTGATAAACATTGTTTTATCTCATTGTTCTATCAATATTGTTTTGTCATCCGCAGACCACGAACCCTGTAAAGTGTTCGAAACGTCGGAATGAAGTTAAAATTAGTTAATATACGCGAGTTTATCCGTTTTCATAGTTTTATTTCATTGTTTTATCTTTGTTACTCTCGATCTTAAACAGCATAAGCTTGTATTTTTCTCTAAGTCAGTCAAAAACGTCAAAATGGCGTCCTATTTATTTTCAATAAATAATAAAATTGTAAAAATATATAATTCAGTTTAATTGCGCATGATTTGTGATGCTAAGGGCATTTTTGCATTTTATTTTGTGGTTTTCACTATTGTATAGCATAAAATGACATTTTAGGGCGCAGTTCATGTGATTTCCGAGAACTCGGCAGTAGTACACACCTCTCGGTGGTCTGGGTAGGACTAAGAGCCATTGTTAGAATTATCGCAATCTGAGCGCTTCAATTTTAGAGCCGGTGTAACATATCTTTACTTATTATATCATTGCATAAGACTAGCTGCAGATTACTGCGCATCTGAATTAACGAGTAGGCATAATGGATGACTCGCATATCAAATCAGACCTACTACCGCGAAAATCGAAAATCGTAAATTTCGAAGATTTTTCTCTGTCACCCCAACGAAGGCGTCATTAGAGTGAAAGAGACAAACCCTCGAAATTTGCGGATTTCGAAGTTCGCGGTAGGGCCACACCATCTTTTTTCTAACTATCAAAACTATCGCCGCTATGAAGTTTCATATTTGAAATACACAACGGTGACGTCACGTTTGAGTACTGCCCAATGACCATACCTGGGATAACTGGGGGCAAGTTACTAAATCGGCCAAGTGCGAGTCGGACTCGCGCGCAAAGGGTTCCGTACCATTATCAATTTATTTAAAAAAAAAACAAATTATAAATATTGGATGTCATATACCAAAGAAAAACGACCGAGATCACCTATGTCCGAGGTGGGGATCGAACCCACGTACTCAGCTTTCGCGGCTGATGCCTGTACCCCTCGGCCACTCGGTCTTAGCAACCACCGGTCAAATTTCTCGGGTATATGCAATCCCTTACAAGGCTAGGCGCCTTTGACCATTCTCTAAGGGCAAGCACTAACTACATGCCTGCACCTCCTATTAGAATACTTTACAGTTTTCTAGAATAGCTAGAGAGAGATGGTGCTGCCATCTATTGATCATATTGTGAAAACACAAATCAAATTATTTATTAACTAAATATTTTGATTCGATTATTTATTAACTAAATATTTTGATTATTTTGATATTTTGGTTCGATCCCCACCTCGGACATAGGTGATCTCGGTCGTTTTTCTTTGGTATATGACATCCAATATTTATAATTTATATAGTATTAAGTAGTGTGACTACTGGAGAAAAATTAAAAGTACTAATCAAAATATTTAGTTAATAAATAATTTGATTTGTGTTTTCACAATATGATCAATAGATGGCAGCACCATCTCTCTCTAGCTATTCTAGAAAACTGTAAAGTATTCTAATATGAGGTGCAGGCATGTAGTTAGTGCTTGCCCTTAGAGAATGGTCAAAGGCGCCTAGCCTTGTAAGGGATTGCATATACCCGAGAAATTTGACCGGTGGTTGCTAAGACCGAGTGGCCGAGGGGTACAGGCATCAGCCGCGAAAGCTGAGTACGTGGGTTCGATCCCCACCTCGGACATAGGTGATATCGGTCGTTTTTCTTTGGTATATGACATCCAATATTTATAATTTATATAGTATTAAGTAGTGTGACTACTGGAGAAAAATTAAAAGTACAAATCAAAATATTTAGTTAATAAATAATTTGATTTGTGTTTTCACAATATGATCAATAGATGGCAGCACCATCTCTCTCTAGCTATTCTAGAAAACTGTAAAGTATTCTAATAGGAGGTGCAGGCATGTAGTTAGTGCTTGCCCTTAGAGAATGGTCAAAGGCGCCTAGCCTTGTAAGGGATTGCATATACCCGAGAAATTTGACCGGTGGTTGCTAAGACCGAGTGGCCGAGGGGTACAGGCATCAGCCGCGAAAGCTGAGTACGTGGGTTCGATCCCCACCTCGGACATAGGTGATCTCGGTCGTTTTTCTTTGGTATATGACATCCAATATTTATAATTTATATAGTATTAAGTAGTGTGACTACTGGAGAAAAATTAAAAGTACAAATCAAAATATTTAGTTAATAAATAATTTGATTTGTGTTTTCACAATATGATTAAAAAAAAAACAGTTAAATCAACCTACCTCAAAAACTATAAGAGATAATTTAATGAAACCAAAAATCGTTGATAGAGTTTATTAATGTGCATAACATATATTTTTTTTAGAATTTTATATTGCGTAGTTTAAAAAATAGAGGGGGGGGGACACATTTTCCAGACTTTGAGAGCTGATATCTTGAAAACGATTTGCTTGAATAAAGATGAAATTTATAAACCTTCATATCATTTTTAAAGACCTTTCTATTAATACCCCACACGCTTATATACGACTAAAAAAAATTTTCTATCCCTCAGTTACATGTATGGAAGGCCCCCACCCCAATAGTTTTTTTACAATTTAGTATCAAAATTCTGTAGCGGTTCATACAACACATATCCTTACCAAATTTCGTTACTGTAGCATTTATAGTTTCCGAGTAAATCGGCTGTGACAGACGGACAGACGGACATGACGAATCTATAAGGGTTCCGTTTTTGCCGTTTTGGCTACGGGCTTAGTTAGGGGATTTGATATCGATTAAAAAGATGTCGATATAATTATAATAAAAGATGTGCTTATTGAACATTCTCGATTACAGTGCAATCAACAACACACCTGTGGACACAGGCAAAATGCCAAAAATATGTAAACAGAACTTTATTGCCTGGACATAAAGGTGTGTATACATATTTCTGGCACTTTGTCTGTATCCACAGCTGTGTTGTCGATTGTACAGAGGTTCAATGTCATAATTATCTGATATCGGGCCTCTTCAGATAGTAAAAACTAGTATGCAGATGTCATTTTAATCAAAATGACAATTTTAATATTGATATTTTAATATTAATTGTATATTTTGAAAACTATTTTAAAATAAACGCGTAACTACCCGTTTAAAGTTATTTTTTATTTTAATTGAAGAGTAAGTACCTAATATTTATTTATGCCGAATAACATTTTGATGTTGTCATCCACAGTAACATCAATATATTTTTAGTCGATAAAAAAGATAAAAAGATAAAGATAAAGATATTTTATTTGCTAAGAACACACAGATATACAAGTACAGATAGTAGGTACAACACGGTTTCGGAAGCAGGTATCCTGTCGTCATCCGACATGCAAATTATGTTCAGAAATACATTATGTTCAAACTACCTATATTTATCATTAAAATTAATACATTAATTTAAATTGGTAATTATTTTGCTACATCACTTTCGTATAAATGCCCCGAGTTATCCCAGGTATGCCAATGACCTACCCCTTTAAGTTCTTTCCAATTTATTAAATAGAAGTTCTGTACAAAAATTACTGCAATCTGCATTTTAGTTTTTTTTTTAATTCATCATACATAACTAACTAAACGTAATAAGCTAATAACGTGGGTTCTATCCCCAACTCGGACGTTAGGTGATCTTGGTCGTTTTTCTTTGGTATATGACATCTAATATTTATAATTCATCATAACTAGTTCTTTGGCAGCATCTATCTTGACCACTTTAGGTCTTGCTGAAGTGGTGCGCATGACAGTAACGAAATGAAATGAACTAAAATTTATTTATGACAAGCATGATGGTCATATACACATTTACAAATAAGCACACAACAACAGCTTGCCACAAAAGGGTCACAACTCAGCATGTAGCTGGCTAGGCCAGCGCTGTTCTTCCGTTGTGACCCGCAGTACACAACACCTTTAAGAGTTCTTGGCATTCAATGGGTTAAACCATAATATCTCAATTTTTGAAATGCTATTAAACTGTCTTTTTAAGAGTGACCCAGGGAAATGTAACCATAGAAACTAGTGACAAGAAAAAGGTGATTGACCTTTACATGCTTCATTATTAAATTAACTTATCATAAACAAACAGTTAATGATATGATTACCAAATTACCAACAGCTCCACTAATGATTTTAAAATCAATTGACGTAACTAAAGACCGAAGAGCTGGCGACTTTCTCACACAATGCATCAGCAATGCAATATGTACAGCGAGGAAATGCCAGCATCCTCAGTACAATAATGCCACAAGGGCCAATTTTAGATATAGGTTAGGTGAGTTAGATTTAATTCATGTATATAAATTAAAGTTACGATTACGTAAAATTGAAAACCGAAATTAAAGTCATAAAGTAATCATTGTTTTCATAAACTTTAGAATATATTGAGTGCCTTTTAAATAATATTAATGGAAATAGAAAATTATGTATTTGTATTACATACAGACAATAATGAAGAAGGACGTAGGGACACATATAAAAAAGTGCCACAAAATAGCCCCATCTCAGCATGTCGCTGGCGTAAGCGCTGATATCCCATGAGACCATCAAGTGAAAGATTCACAACGGGTAACATGATATAACATACAACACAATGCACAAAAATACTATAGTCATCTTCATACATCATCAACCTAAGATAGTCCACTGCTGGACGTAGGCCTCACCTAATACTATGTGACGCATTAGGAGGTAATCGGCATGCTGGGCAAGCAGATTGGCGATCACAGTAATGTGTCCACTATGATGACACTGCTGCCCATCATCTTTTATCAAATAATGGTCAGTAACACTGCAATCCCTCAGTCTACTCTTACGACACCCGCAGGAGAAGTTGGTGTAGTGACAAATGTATTCTTAATGCCGTCACCACACGGCAAAAGTATACTAAACTATAGTATGTAACCATAACCAATCCAACAAATGGTGCCAATAAAATGTAGTCATCTGAATACAAAGTACTCAATGGAATATGAACCATTAGTGCATAGCTTGATATGTTATCAGAAGTGCTATTTCAGCGAACGTTTAAAATTCCGAGCAACTGTCTCTTTCACTTCAACTAAGTTTTACAAGGAAAGGCTGAGACAGAGTTGCGATACACGATTTCTAGTGTTGGCGGTATGGTCATACGATACATTGGAGCATGCATATCGTCGGGTGACAAGCAAAAGTCACTAAGTAACAATTTGACACAAGGGAGATAATCAATGTTTTGATATTTTTCGACTTAATAAATCCATATATTACTTAAATCAAGTGTAATTAATTTTTTTCAGTATTAAGAAATGCGGCAAATATATGATAATGCAAATATTAATAATATCATCTGTAGTTTAATAGTTATTAGGCATAATGAGTTTTTGCTGCCGCGGTTTAGAAAAATCAGTGTATATAGTGAAAGATTTGTATGAACAGCGGTAACCTTTATTAAAACTTTACACAAACTCGGTAATAAAAATAAACTAGTTTATCTTGGCAATTAAAAGTACTTAAATATCAGTCTCGGCTTCGGAATCACTTCTTTCTGATTCGTCGTAATTTGGCTCCGGCAAGCGATTTCGGAGTGATTTCAGCGTTTTAAGATTCTTATACCATGGAGCGAATTCTTCTGGTATCTGCTTTGCTTTAACTAGCTTGATGAGATCTGCTTTTTTCTGTTCTGAAATAGGTTGCAAGTTTTTGTACGCTGCTTTTAGTGCTACCGGTAATGTCCGTTGACGACCTTTACCCCTGATATTTATCTTTTTGTAGTCGGAGGTATGTATGTATAGTTTTTAAATGAGGTATATTTTGCACTGCTTGAAGTAATAACGCTGCAACGTGCTGATTTCTATTTTGGCCGCCGCATGTGTCGCAAAACAACGAAATATCTGTTATGGTTGTGGGCAGGGACTTAAGAAATTGATACAATATTGAACCAATTTCACTGCTTCCTCTCTTGCCGTGTAACTCATTCCATGTGTAACAGTGAGCATCTTCCCCATATCCAACGTAAATTGTTAGATTATAAACACAAATTTTCCTCGAGTAGTAAAATATCGACACATTTGAGAATGGCAGCTGTAGTACACTTTGCAAATCAAATGTGCAAGTAAGGAATGACGAATCTTCTTTGGTTCTTAGTTTATCGTTTTCCTTAGCTTCATTGCATTGAGTAGCTCGCATACGATGAAAAGTGTATTCAGCTTCTAAGTCTTTCTTATCGGCTTCAGTGGCTTGCTGATATTTAGAGCATGTCGCACAAAGATCAATGTCACTATTTTTATAGGTTGTATATTGATACGGTATGAAAACTACTAGAATAACAATACCTAATAGATACTTAGATAGCATGTTCTACAAGGTTATCTTATCATTAAGAGTATCGAAATATCATTAACTGCGAGCAACTTGCAAACTTTAGGCAGGACAAACTCATTAAATGAAACAGTGAGTTTTTGCTGCCGAATGTTATCTTAGCGTTAGTATTTAATGATTTGTTGTAAAACGCAAGATAGTTTTAAATTGTTTTTACAGCATTAATGTGTTTGTCATTAGCAAATAGATGAAAAAATATTACATTATACCCAAAAAAAATGTCTTTTAAAAAAAGTGTACTTAGTGACTTTTGCTTGTCACCCGACGATATAAAAACAAAGATGAAATATTAGGGTACAATGAATTCAATCGACCGATCAGATATCGCGAAGTAATACAAATTGCATGAAAATTCTTATTTAAGAATTTGTTCACTGCGCAATTCGCATAATATTATTATTTAAATAACAACTTATATACAAATATATATTCGCCTAGCAAATGAACTTTAGTTACCTTGGGCTGGGCTGTCTGAATGTCGGTCTTTACATTTATTTTCTTGTATTTATTGGTCAGCTTCTAACAAAGTAACAACATGCAAACTATCCGAAGTTTTCAACTAAATGACAGATTTGACAGTTCATTGTTCTTGTTTTTCCTCGTGACCAGGCGAAAGCACTAAGCCATACTGCCATGACATGTATAATATCACATTCTATAGAAAGACTTAAGGCGAAAACACACTACTGAAACGTGACGCGACTCGACTCAGCACGCGTCGCTTTTCATCGGGTCGCGTCGCGTTTTAGTAGTGTGTTTCCGCCTTTATTATGGTATTAAATGCGCCTGTCGTGCTTGTATTTTTACTGTGGAATAAAGTTTAAATAAATTGAGGGAACGTGTTTTATGCGGTGCGGCGGTGTGTAAAGATCCACAATAGGACGGAAGACGGAATCGACTCCGCACTCGCGTTAACGGCTTAGCGCAAGAGTGTGAAGGGCCCTTTTGGACCGGAAAGCACTTCCTCAGTTTTTATGTGCCACTAGCTCATGCTGCGCCGTCCACTAGGTAGGCCTATTTAAAATTACACTTTGAAACGCCTGTGTCCAACATCGTGGAGCGAATAAAACAAAATATTTTGAACTTTAGAATTCCGCCCGATACGTGCCGCCGCCAAGACCGTTCGCGCCGCTCTGACTCGTGGCAATCGTGGCATGGCTCCGTACCGCCAGTGCGTTTGATCATGCGCCCGCCGCGCCGCCGCCGCGGTGGTTTACGAATTTCGATTTTCGCGGTAGTAGTTCAGGTCATAATGCTGTTACGTCTATATCCCTCTGCCACTGTCGGTCACGCTTTATGTATCTTATTATCAACACCATAAAGTTGAACATACGTCTGAGGTACGTCACCTCAGTAGCAGAGGGATATCATTCGTCAGTTGAAAGTAAAAAAAGTAAATAATTACGGCTAACTTTCCATAGCATTTAGATTAGATTGTGTACTGCAGTGGCCTATCTTACCATAAAATATCACTGTTACTGACGTTACAGGCCTCCGTAGGCAACGGCTAACGCTTACTATCGGACGGTCCATGTGCTTGTTTGCTACCAACATAAAATTATTACTAATACATTATTATATCGTTAACTACTTTCTATTTTCCGAAACCCGTGACAATTGCCGCAAGGTTTAATACAATTCTCATTCAATCCTGACACGAGGTTCGGCATTATATTTATATCGTCGGAATTTCGCTACAATTGTAGTGTTTTTTGTGACAATTGTACTTTTGCTTAGCAAAAAAGCAAGTTTCTGCACTACATTAAGGTGCGTTCAAACTAAAAGAGCATTCGCTGTTCAAACCTCCCACTCTACGAAATTCGATCGGTACACAAAACGTGATTGGTTGATTTCGTAGAACGGGCGCTAGAACAGCGAATGCTCTTTTGGTTTAAACGCACCTTTACGGTGGCAAAGAAACGCACGGCCCTTCCAAGGGTAAACGGTAACTGTAGTCTTTACGCCCCAGTACACTATTATTCAATATACTCTATGCGCCCCAGATTGGAGAAACAGTAAATTTACAATAGGGATGATTACTGTAGTTAATAGTTATTTGTTATACAAGGGTGCAAAGTTGTATTTTACCCGCGAGTATGAAATTGAAACACGAGCAAGCGAAAGGATTCTATAGTTGAACCACGAGCGAAGCGAGTGGTTCTAAAATAGAATCCTGAGCAGCGAGTGTTTTAACATACGAGAAGTAAAATACATTTGCACCCGTGTGTTACACAAAACTTTTCCCCTCACTATAGCGAGGAAACTCAAAAAAGGTAATTATTTGTTCACATTACAATCATCATCGGGTTAGTGATAATAATTTTCCAAATGCATCATGTATTTAATGCAAGATTTTGTCGCAGTAAACTTAGCACGAAAAAGTAAACGCAGCACAATTTTAACACATTCCTGTAGTTGCACACCATGAATGTAGGATTAATATGGATTTGACAACGTAATAATAATAGCAAGAACGAAAGGGATGGTCTTATTAAACTTTTAACTAGTGGAAGTGAAAAGGAACAATAATCGTCCGTCCTTATCACTGTGCCACTATTTTTTGTGTGGCACTTAGCATCTATGTGCCAGACAAATGCGTTGAATACGTCACTTACGTCTGGTGGGAGTGAAATTAAATGTTTTCAATGTGAAAGTGGACACAAACAACTTATCCCAAGGCTTATTTTGAACAATTTCATCTGTGTTTATCTTCTAGATATGGTGCGATGCGAAGTACTAGGCTGTAAAAGTAGAAACGAGCGAAAAATTGCTGACATAACCTTTCGCAGGTAAATATAGTGTTTTTCAGTCTAATTCTAAATGAAACTGTTAGCAAACCATTTTAAAATGTAAACTGATAAAAATACTAGTCATTAGAAAGCATTTGGGCCATAATTAACTCGGAAAAGGGAAATAATTCAGTGACTTTGTTATTGTTCGAGGGATGCCAGGGCAAGGAGGGTATAATTACCCAAAATTTTGGGGTAATTTCAGAATGATAGTTGCCCACGTTCGTAAAATTATTATAATGTATAAATGGTGGTTTGGCCCGATGGTGCACTTGCAGATTTTTTCTTTCCATAGAATTCTAATTATTTATGAGTAAATTAAATGTTATTTGTATAAACGTTGTCGTTTTATTTTACCTTATCCTATTTAAATTATCCGAATAAGTTTGCCCAAACTAGTTTGGGTAATCGAGGGTTTATTTACTATGTTGTTTGTGGTAAGTAGGTACATGTATTTTTTCATTCTTCTAATGAAATCGATGATGATATATATATATTTTTTAATTTAATGTCGATAAGTTACTAAATATATCATTATTGACGAGTTGAAATTGAGAGTCGGGGATGGTAGAAGATAGTGTATACCTAAAAGTAAAAAAAATGTATTATTTTTAAGTATATAATGCATCTTTGCTAGTCAATATGAGGCATGAGCTGTCCGCAAACCGTTAACACCATTCGTCAGTAGAATCCAAAAAAATGTAAACAATCCTAATAACTTGCATTATTCCATTACAAAACACTTTTAAAACACAATCGTAGTTTTATTCCGAACTTGAAAGAGTTCACATACATTTTTAGTAAAAAATATTGATATTTATAGTGGTAACCTAAAATTATATCTGCGAACATATTTCACGATATGTTTCAAACACGTCAGATGCTATGGAATGTCAGCCACATTTGCTTACATTTTTTTTTTGGATTCTACTGTCGGTTGGTATACGTTAAAATGCAATCTAATTGATATTCGGCAAAGATGTATATTTTGCTTGAAAAACGCTACGTATCTATGACAGTTTAAAACACTATTTCGTAAATTAAAAATAAGGTACACTAAGAAACTAAAACTCCACTTAAATAAACATATTTGATATTACATTTTAATATTGTTTCATATAATAGGGTAAATGATGGGGTAATTTTTCTCGCATGGCAACAACGCTCACTATATATCCATCCCTCTTAGTGGCACACTCGGCGCGGCCCCTCGTTGCACACCAACGCCAATGCATTATTAAATCATTCTCATTCATTATTTTTACAAAATTATAACAGAACACCCTGAAAGTTGTTTAGTTTACTATTTTTATGCGTGTTCGAGTCGGTAAATAAAGATTATAACCTATAATATTCTTTGACAATGTTGACGTTGACATTTTCTGCGTTTTGTGATTGCATCTAGTCATCTTATCATCATTCACTAAAACAATTGTTACTTATGGAATTTTAGGATTTATAGGAATGAAACAACAACTAAAGGAGCTCGATTTTTATAAATCTGAAGTGAAAAACCTTCGCACTGAAGTGGTCGAGCTGCGCCAAGAACTGGAAAATAAGGAACAGCGCCAGTTACTCAAAAATGTTGAAATTACGGGCCTAACCGAAAACAACAATGAAAACTTGCAGCAAATCGTAAATACAATATGCGTCAAACTTGGAGTCGACCTGGACCCGCGCGACGTGGACGACGTGCGGCGTGTGGGCCAGCGCGGCGGCGGCGGCGGCGCGGGCGCTGCGGGCGCCGAGCGGCCGCGCCCCGTCGTGCTGACGCTGACTCGCCGCGCCCCGCGCGACCAGATCCTGCGCGCCGCCAGGGTGCGCCGCAACCTCACTACCGACATGCTGGATGTCCCTGGAAACTCGCGCCGCGTTTACCTAAATGAACATCTAACTAGAGGAAACAGGATTCTATTTAGCAAAGCACGAGCCACAGGCGCCGAGCTTTTCTTTAAATTTGTATGGACTTCGAACGGCAGCATCTACATGCGGCGCTCCGAAACAAGTGCGGTAGTTCGAATTTCTTCAGAGGCCGTTCTGGGCAAACTTGGCGCAGCACCCGGCGTACCTACACCAAATAAACAATCAGAGCCGTTTCGAAACGTGTCTAATTAGTAGAGGTCTTTTAAATGTTCTAACTTTTTTATGTATGTTTTATTACAACAATTGTAATACAGTTTATCATAGAATTTTACACATGTCATGTTTAAGTAGTTCGTTACTCTATAGATCTCAACAACATCTGTCTCGCGAAGTTTCGAATCTCTTTAATTTAATGTATGGTAGAATATTTACTGTAAGTCAGCAATTGTTAAGTTACTGTCTCAATGTTCTTATTACTTCTGTTTATTCTGTAGAGCTTGTTTTCATTTATGTTTCAATACTACATTATGACACTTTTTATTATAAATGCCAACCTGGGTCGCGTTTTATAAAGTTACAATTTACAATTTCGCTGTTTGCCTCTCTAACGCACGCACATATTGGCTAGAAAGAGAGGCAAACAGCGAAATTGTAAATTGTAATTTTATAAAACGCGACCCAGTTGTTAATTTTAATATGAATGCAGTATTATCTATGAATTTCGAAGCGTTATTATCAAATCAGGCCCAGACGACTAAAAACTCTTCAGGTTCGGCATTGTTTCGTTACTCTATAATAGCTTTGAACAGTGAACTCAGTAATTTGAATTTCGTGACACATTTCCTTCTCTGCTTAAAATGATGATTAATACCGAAGTAGCTAACGATTTAGACTCTGCATTTAATATTCCATGTCATGAAATTATATGCCCAGATATTTTCAACACCATTTTTAAGCAAACGAGAGGTTTTAAGGTTTTGACTTTCAACATTCGCAGTATTCATAAAAATTTCGATCTATTTCTTTTAAATTTATACAGAACAAAGGTTGAGTTTGACGTTCTTATCCTAACAGAGTGTAGAATACAAGACAATGTTTTATTTAATCAAATTCCGGGTTACGTCTCATATTATACGAAACATAATATAAATCAAAACGGAGGAGTCATAGCGTTTGTCAAAGAACACTAACGTAACTGTATCGGAACCCATTTTTAATGAAGCATGTTGCCTATTACTAAATTTTCCGAATCAAGCTACTATTCTTGGTATTTACAGATCTCCTTCATTTAAATGTACTACAAATTTTCTTTTCGACTTAGATAACACCCTTAATAAGTTAAATAATGAAAAACAACTAATAATAGCAGGCGATATAAATATTGACATTATTTCTCCGAATGGTCAGAGCGCCAACGTTTCTGAATATCTTTGCCTTCTTGCGGAACATGGTCTCGTGTCAGCTATATCTTTACCCACACGCGAAAAGGCTTGTTTAGATCACATATTTTTAAGAACAAGATATCAAGTAACTGGTGCAGTTTGTGAACTGAACATAACTGATCACAGAGCAAGTGCTGTCGAAATTGCTTCGCACGTTTCTTTCAAACAAAAGCCTAACAGGACTAAAACTTTGATTGATTATGAAGGTGTCTACTCAAGGCTTTCAACGACAGATTGGTGCGCAGTTCTAAATGAAACTGACGTCAATATTGCTACGAACACTTTCATGGGTATATTTCAGCAAGCTGTCGAAGTTAATTCAAAAGTAATAAAGATATCCCGTTCTAAATTCACACTAAAGCCGTGGATGACGCCCGGTCTCCTCCGATGTATCCAACATCGTGATAAACTACACTTAAAATCAAGACAGTTTCCACAAGATGCAGTTATAGCTTTGACTTACAACCGTTATAAGAATTTTTGCAATAATCTCCTCAAAAAGTTAAAAGAACAGCACGAAAAGCACGAGCTCTCAATTAATAACCGGAACACAAAAAACCTATGGAATGTCGTAAAAAATATTTGTAACCTAAACAAACAAAACCATATACCCGTTGATCTCATTTCTACCCCTGACCCGTTGGAGTCATTAAATAATTGCAATCAGTTCTTTTCAACTGTCGGTCAAAAATTAGCGACACAAATTATGTCAGAGACTGGGGAAACGGAGGAGACTCTCGCTAGTAATCTTCGTCTGAGCAGGGGCACTGACAAATCTTTCTTCATGCAACCAACTGACGCCAAGGAAATTAAAGAGTTTGTTATGCAGTTAAAAGATTATAGTGCGCCTGGCCCAGATGGCATAAACAATAAGCTTTTAAAGTGTGTAATAAATGCAATTACTGAACCATTATTATACATTTATAATCTCAGCCTCAGTTCTGGTTGTTACCCGGAGCAATGGAAATTGGCATCGGTAACTCCTATTCATAAAGAGGGACAAAAAAACGTCCCTGGTAATTACCGGCCGATTTCCTTATTAAGTACATTTTCAAAAATTTTCGAGAAACTAGTTAACCGGCGACTAATCCGGTATCTCGAGAATTTCAGCCTTTTATCGGACCGTCAGTTCGGTTTTAGGCAGAAACGATCGATAGAAGACGCAACTTCAATTCTTACCAACCTCATTTCTTCATACCTAGACAACAACTTAAAATGCATCGGTGTCTTTCTAGATCTGGCCAAGGCCTTTGATACCGTATCAATCCCAATTTTACTCCGTAAACTCCAGGTGTTAGGTATCCATGGTCTTCCTCTGTCTTGGTTTGAAAGCTACCTGTCTGGACGACGGCAACTAGTAAAAGTGGGACCTTTTAAAAGCTCTATTCATCCTGTCGACTTTGGCGTTCCACAAGGGAGTATTCTCGGCCCTACCCTTTTCATGATCTATATGAATGACATTCTCAATCTTAAAATCCAGAACTCCGACATAATTTGTTACGCCGACGATACGGTCATCCTATTCAATGATATAACCTGGGAACGAACAATAGC
This sequence comes from Thaumatotibia leucotreta, assembly GCA_025490895.1. NCBI lineage: Eukaryota > Metazoa > Arthropoda > Insecta > Lepidoptera > Tortricidae > Thaumatotibia > Thaumatotibia leucotreta. Next base: position 84,283 of record JALPQI010002411.1, read on the forward strand.
AACCGCAGAAAGAGGCCTTAATATTGCATCTAGCTGGTTACGATCCAACCTTCTCACCATAAACAGTAATAAAACAAAATTTCTGTGTTTTCATAAAACCGCCTCTTCTAAACCAGATCTCAATCCAGTAATAAAAATTCATACGTGTTCTAACTTTTCGTCCACTTCTTGCAACTGTAATGCCATTCAAAATACTAATGTTATAAAATATTTAGGTCTTCTTGTAGATGAACATTTAAATTTTAAAAGCCACATACACAATCTTGCTAATAGAATCAGAAAGTCAATATTTATCTTTAAAAAACTTCGCCACTCTGCAGAGGAATCTCTCCTAAAGATGGTCTATGTTTCACTATGTCAGTCGGTCATCGGGTACTGCATCCCAGTGTGGGGCAGTGCGGGGAAGACCACCATGCTCGAAATTGAAAGAGCCCAACGGTCTGTGTTAAAAGTCATGTTACATAAACCTTTTCGCTTCCCAACTTCCGCCCTCTATGCTCAAACTCATATTCTTTCAGTCCGTCAACTATTTATTCATAAAATTTCATTACAAACACACAATGCCTCTAAACGAATGCCTTGCTACACTTCATTAAAGAAAAAAAGAGTTTTCAAATTACCTATTCCCCGTGTAAACTCAACCTTTGGGAAACGCTTTGGAGACCATATCAGAGCTATTACCTATAATGCCATGCTCAGACACTGTAACCTAAGAGACTGTACTACAGCAGAAGCAAAGAAACTCCTGTTTAATTTATTGCACTCTCTAGATTATAACGAGACAGAAAACGTTTTACAGTCAAGTGCAAAAATAAGTATCGAAAGAATCCGTTCATAAATATGTTACGACGTTCTTATTACACAGAATTAGAGTGCACTGGGACATATTTTTGAACGTTTTTGTATACCCCTTATTTTGTCTTCGACTGTACATTGTGTATTTTAGTTCCTAATTGTGCTTTTTTTGTTTTAGCTATAAAATTTCTTTCTTTTTTGTTTTTTTCCTTTCACCATAATTTTGATACCAATTTTGTAAACATGATTTCTGTTATGAAATTGTATTGGTTTTCCGCGATACAGGCGAAGCCTAGTGCGGAGACATTTGCCACGTCTTGTAAATTATTTTACGAAATAAAGGTATATTATATTATATATTATTATATATGTTAAAATCATCATATTATAGGTATAAAGGTTTGTATTTTACACTAAATTCTCAAACAAATTATTTAATTATCATTAATATGGAACAATTTCCATGAGCATTTTACGTTTTGTTATTCCAAAACCAAGGTCATTACTTTGCCACACAAGTGAATAATATGCGTTTTTACACGTTCGTATTAAAGGATAAACGAGCACTTTACGAGCTAGTGAGGGGAAAAATAAATTATTTGACATTATGCACGACATAATACATGAAGAAAATATTACTAAGATGTAGATTGCAGTAATTTTTGTACAGAACTTATATTTAATAAATTGAAAAGAACTTAAAAGAGTAGGTCATTTGGCAGTACTCAAACGTGACGTCACTTTTGAGTATTTCATATAAAATTCCATAGTGGTGAATGATGGCGATCGTTTTGACAGTTCGAAATAAGATGCTGATTTGACTTGCCAGTCATCATGCCTATTGTAGCACTTGTCAATGTGGTCATATTGGGGCCAGGTTTGTTTACATTTTTATTTACTTTCAACTGACGAATGGTATAAATTATAGTTGACACGATTCCACTGCTTTTAGGCTAGGAAGTGGTTACCAGTTAACACGTTCGACGCCGGTGACACAGCGTCTGTGACCAACAAAATCTAACTTCTATGTAGGGTTTGCCATATTCGTTCAATTTTAGTATTCGAATAATACGAATACTTCGATTTCCAGTATTCAAATATTCGAATTTTTCGAAGAAAACGAATATTATTGAAAAATAGTTAATAAATGTTTAAAGGGAAGTAATTGTAAAATATATGACGTAAAATGAAAGTGTTATAACCTCTCAATACAACAGACAGACTTTGCATGGTACAGTAAAGTCTAAAAATAAGTATCGAAAGAATCCGCTCATAAAATATGTTACGACGTTCTTATTACACAGAGTTAGAGTGCGTTGGGACATATTTTATTTTGTCTTTGACTGTACCTAAGAGGCAAGTATGGTCTGTAGCTTTTTAGCTGGACTAGATTCAGTGTAAGGAGTTTAAATTGAACCTCATATTTTATCGCTTGATCACACATTGATACACTCAATCATTAGCTGTTAACATTTTTGATCTGACATGTAGATATGTATAAAAAACTGCGTGCCAAATTTATAATTCATTATGAAAAAAAAAATACTAATATTTTGTACATAATTCGTGATGATGAATCATTACCAAAACAAAAGGATTTCTAGTCTAAAATTTTATTCAAATTAAATTCAACATTAAGTTGAATAAGATTGTTATAGCGTAAAAGTAAAAAAAAATAACTTAATTTATCACAATTTTATTCATTAAAAAGCTGCTTAATTGACTCGGGGAGTAAGTTAAACCTTATTCAAGGGGTAAGGGAACAAAAACTGTCCCGTTTGATAATAAGTTAATTTGGTTTTATTTGAATGCAAATATTAATTTATCATTATTACTGTATAAAGCCAGAAAGATCTGATATAAGCGTAAGCGAGCTATTAGGGTGGGTTTGTGTAGGTCACAGGTTTCAGTATTCTCAGGTAATTACGATACTAATAATGAAGCAAGATTCCAGGGTTTTTATTATTATACCAATTTAAAAATACCTATGGCAAGGCATACGATAAATCGAAATATCGTATAATTTTTAGAATTGCCAATTGCTCCCACTTATTTGAATTTTGTGTTATGGCTTTATATTGATATTTATGACACTGCACTTAGTTAGTTAGTTAGTTTTACTGGGCTTTTTCCGCAACTCTACAACCATCGTGCCTTTTTTTCGTGATAGCCAGGTATTCCAACCATCCAAGCTCCTCCACGAAGCTCAGCGTATTTTTCAGGTTGCTAAATGCCTCCTTTAGTATATGTGGAGTCCCCAAGTGCCTACTCCTGTATACATCTACCTGTTTACATTCTAGAAGAATATGTTTTGCTGTTTCCTCCTCTTCCATGCAGGCCCTGCACATAGGACACTGCACTTAACCTAAACTCTCTGTTCCTGGTGTTTTTTGGTAAACTTTTTAGGAGATTTGTCAGATCTTCGCTTAGAGCGTTTGAACATCTTTGGAAAACAAAATTGCTATTTATATCCCCTTTTAAGTAAAACCACTAAGTTATTAATATTTAAATTAACTTAATTGAATTAAACGTTGTTTAATCATTAAAATATATTTTTACGTAGATGTTAATGTTAATTGAAGAATTTTATTATAATTCTTCGCAAAAATAAATTATTTTTACACAAACTTTCACTATTCGAAATATTCGTTTTATTCGAATAATACCTGCTGTCATATTCGAATATCATTTGAGGCGAATAATTCGAATATTCGAATTGCAAACCCTACTTCTATGCCAGTTACACACATACGTGATCAAAGTAATCTCATTCTTATGCCACAAGCATAAATGAAGTACTTACTCCTATGCCAGAGCCATAAAAATACGAACGTTTTTGACAGTGGCGTAGCGTGCCTTGTCGGGGCCCCGTATAAAAATTTTTTGGAGGCCCTTATTATGGCGGTAATATAAATTAGAAAGTTTTTATTCTTTCTCCTTACACACTTTGGGGGGTCCCGTGGCCCCCGTATAATTGATACGGCAAATACGGCAGTGGCTACGCCTCTGGTTTTTGACACAAGTGCTGTGTCGCCGGCATAGGAGTACAATCTTTTCGGTCACACATGCGTGTCGCTGGCATAGGAGTTCTACCAGATAATATAGATCGGCACAGCATGAGCACTTAGTGAAATAGTACCGGAGGGGCATTTCTCAGAGCGTAAACGGACATCTCATTCATCTGGTCACGTTTTTTTGGAAGTGGCTGAATGATTTGATTTGAGATAGGTTTTGGTTGTCTTATAGAAAAACGGGTGCTGTATCTGACGACCGAAAATGGTACCAAAAGATGCAGCCACTTCCAAAAAAACATGACCATGAGATGTCCGTTTACGCTCTGAGAAATACCCGGAGGCGAACGTGTTAAGTGAACTAAGGATGGACGGGTCATAAACTGATAAATGAAACGCGAGTGTAGGTCTATAAAACTCCATTTATTCACTTCTTGGGCGCAGGCTTGGCCGCAGGCTTCTTGGCCTTCGGGTCCTTGGCTGCCTTCTTTTTGGGCGGGGGAGGAGCGGTTTTCTTGGCCACTGGCTTCTTGGGCTTCTTGGCTACAGCAGCCTGAGAAAAACGGGTTCATTATAAATACAGAAAGTCATAAAAACAGTAGTGTGATATGGGTCATTTGCAGAAACAGAGTACGGGTCAAACGCAAAGCCATGTTCGGAGTCTTTTCGGTGGACAATCTAAAAGTTAACCCCTCGTATGCTTAGACACGGATCCGTGCGTGGGAATTTCAATCTATTGTTTTAAGTGTCAAGGTCATTTTTACAGTAACATAATTTGACAAGAAGCATACGAGGGGTTAAGGCCTGTAAAGCTTGATTTTCTTATGAAAGCCTTATCTTCATTAAAATGTACTCCTTTTTCATTGCGTTATATGATAAAAATCAGTACTACCTGTCCACAGGCTGTTCGACCACAGGAAAGAAAATGTGCGTGTTCAGCTGAACTGTAGAGCCCCTCTTTCCTGTGGCCAATAGTAAGCAACTGGTAGGAGTGTAGTCGTGATTTTTCCTTTGGTCCGTTTTCGTAATTATGGTTTCGTAGTTAGCTACGTAAGAGGAATTATTTTTCGCCGTTTCGTAATTGATTACCAAAGCGGAGTTTATTTTCCGTTTTCGTAATTGCTTACTAATTCTTCTTTCGTAGTTAATTACCAAAACATATTTACTTTTCTTATTTCATAATTAATTACGAAAAAAGAATTTACTGCACTGCACTTGTTTATTTTCATAAACTGCCCAATACTGTTTTTGAGATCTTTGTTCGGTTTAGCCATTTTTCATCATAATTTTTAGCCGATAGATTTCCACTGCTGCTGGACATAGGCCGCCCTCAGAGCATGCCTTAAAGATCGATCGTGATCCCCGATGAGAATTTGAAACAGAATAAAATGGATTGTTTGTATAAACGGTGGCCAGAAAATAAGTGTATTCCCGTTGCCAGTGAGGGACCTTGTAGTTAAGGCTCCCAATACCGGTATTTTTGTATTCGCAATACCGGGATCGCGGTATTTTTCATACAAAAATACCGGTATTAAAAGCCCTAGCATATATATACCAACAATAGGAAAAAACATCAATAGGTATTAATAATTAATTAGGTGCATCATCAGCCTATGATAGTCCACTGCTAGACGTAGGCCTCTCTATTAACTATGCGTATATACGCATTAAAAGGTAAATACTCATAATTGCCACGCTGGGCAAGCAGATTGGCGATCGCAGTAATGTGTCCACTATGTTGACGCTACTGCCCATCATCAATCTTTTATCAAATAGTGGTCAGTGACACTTCAATCCCTTAGTAGACTCTTGCGACACCTGCAGGTCGAGTTGGGGTAGTGACAATTGTATTCTTACTGCCATTACCACACGGCACACAATAATTTGGTGCAAACAATATCAAATTTTTATAATCCATCTTGTGGAAATATAAGTTATCAAAGTTCCGATTTAATTGTTTAATTTAGAATTTATTTAGTGTTAATGATAATTTATTTCAATAATCGTATAAAGGAATGAATTAATTACGAAATTGCAACAAATTCCATTTTGTAGACAACTCCGTGACTACCTGCAATAATATATTATATAACGAGGTAACTACGAAACTCAATTACTAAAAAGGAATAAATTCTTGTTTGATAATGAATTACCAAACAATGAAAAATAATTCTTGATTCGTAGCCAAATGACTACAAAAAAATAATAATAAATTCCTCTTTCGTAGTTAACTACGAAACAGATTACGAATGCAGAAAATAAATTCCGCTTTGGTAATCAATTACGAAACGGTGAAAAATAATTCTTCTTACGTAGGTAACTACGAAACCATAATTACGAAAACGGACCAAAGGTGATTTTTATCATACAATTCAATAGGAAAGGAATGCCTTTAAATAACAATAAGGGTTTAATAAGAAAATGTACTCTCATAGCCCTTAACTTTTAAAATGTCCACCGGAAAGACTCATAACATGATTTTGAGTTTGACCCGTACCTTTTAATTTTTATATGCGATCATGGACTGTAAATACTGTAAATTGCCTGTAATACACCATTTTACTCGGCATCGTGCGTTCTTTTCAGTTATGAAACAAAATAAGTATGTCTCTAATGTCACGAAAATAAGTATGTAAATTGAGATTTCTCACTTTAGTTACTATAGTACGTCGACAGACAGAACAACTTCAATTAACAGGATTTGAAACGCTTGTCTTCCACACGTCGACACACCAACAGACTGTGATCTATGTTGATGTTTCCTAAGGGAAATTCACTCTACCCTCGACATTCGTAACTCTACCCACACAAGCGGGAAGAGTAAGGCTTTCAAGGGAATCATTTTACAGGAACCACGTGCGTCTGTCTACCATGTGGACCGGCCAGTTGCATGAAATGTCCGGGCGAGGCATGTCCACACTGAACTTACTGCTTCTTCTCAGGATAGTGGTGTAGCGTTAGAACAGGAAGATTTTTCTTTTGTTACCGTGTCAGACGACTCGATAATAAGTTTACTTGAATAAAGAATAGTTTGACTTTGAACAAGTCAAGAACTTACCTTGATAGCTTTCGTCCTCTTTTCCCTCAGTTTTTCTGCCTTGACTGCGTCATCAGTAGCGGGCAGTTTGATCTGAAACGGAACACACTTGTAGACAATTTTGTATGTGATATGATGTGATAGTAGTCGAGTTATCATCAGAAATTGTCAACGTGATTGAGTAATCATGGTTATCATAACCCAATGCTCTGATAAGAGAGTATCATCATAGTAAAGTCGCCAACTATTAAATTTTCAGAGATGGAAGTATGAAATAAATTATTTAGGTATATTTTTTCACCACCCATAAGATGGGTAACGCTAAAGTCGGACCAGAACCACATATTTATTTTAGAACACCGTGTGGTGACGGCAGTAAGAATACATTTGTCACCACCCCAACTCCTCCTGCGGGTGTCGTAAGAGTCGACTAAGGGATTAAAGTGTCACTGACCATTATTTGATAAAAGATGGATGATGGGCAGCAGCGTCATCATAGTGGACACATTACTGCGATCGCCAATCCACTTGCCCAGCGTGGCGATTATGGGCATTTACCTCCTAATGCGTCAATACGCATAGTTAATAGGAGAGGCCTACGTCCAGCAGTGGACTATCATAGGCTGATGAAGTGAGTAGGTAAAGCTTCACAATCAAATTCCAATCAATTATGTTGACGTAACTAAACACCGAAGAGCTGGCGACTTCCTCGCACAACGCATCAGTATTGCGATACAGCGAGGAAATGCCGCCAGCATCCTCGGTACAATGCCACAAGGGCCAATCTTAGGTATAGGTTAGGTTAAGCAGATTAGTTAGATTTAATCCATGTACATAAAATGTAGTTTTGAAAATAAATATTATTTAATAAATTATTCGTTTCATTATCCATTTAATCAACTTTGAATAACCGTTATAATGGCGGGACCAGACTGATTGAATATAACTTTGAAATAGAAGAGGTACAATTTTTTTACAACAGGTACCAAATACTACAAATTCAGTACTAAATAAATATGAATCGATCGAATTCAGGATCTGGTCCCGCCATTATAATGGTTACAACTTTGAAGTTCCAAATTATTGGGAAAAAATGACACACATTCGTCCGATCAGTTTATAAGGCTATTATGACCCACTTTTAGAGCCTGAGAAGTGAACATGACTATACTTACGCCACGCTTTTCAGCCAGCTGCAACGCCTTCTGATTGGCCCTCCTCTGTTGTTCCAGCACGGCCTTTCTCCTCAGCACGGCCGAGAACGGGTTGAGACGCAGCATGGCGCGCGTATTGGTCAACGGGTTGAGCTTCCTTGTGGCGCGAACAACACGCTTGCTGCAAAGGAATAGGGGTTAGAATTGCGTGGATATTGAAGTATAATTATGTAAACAGCACCTCTCCTTATATTATTGTTGGAGAGTGGTAGTCAGAAAGTGTCAACGTGAGTAATCATGGTTCTCATAACCCAATGCTCTGATAGAGATGTATCATCATTTGAATTGTTACTTGGGCGTTTTCTAAAAAAAAAACCACTGCGACCATATGGACGTCTATTGCTCACGTCCATAAAACATGGACGTCTAACGCCAGCTCAATAATGCCCCCAAAACCAATTGTTCAATTGTGCCGAGATGGGCAGATCATATCGCTTTTCTTAACACCGAGCATATTTCGGCGCAACATGTTTGACAAACGCTTATAAAATATAGCCAATCAAAAGTTTGACGGGCCAATCACAACTATTTATAAATGGCGGTTTAAATTTTTATAGGTTGATATTGAAATTCATTACCGTGATGCATTGAAGAAGGGGTGACACTTGTCAACTAAAATTCAGGACCGTTTTTAAAAGGCAATTTATTATGGCGTGAGGCTTCCATGTTTTATTTGTTCGTAGCTTAAACATGATTCTTCCAGATCTGGACGTGCTTGGGCCCATTCGAATCAGATTCGTGAGCTAAATCGATCTAGATATGTGGAAATCATTAAAAACGTAGAATTTGTGACAATTTGAAGGTAATGCAGTAGGCTTCTTAATTACATACAAATTTAGAGACAACTGTCTCTGCTGAGTTACCATTAACTTACTTTATTGTTTAAAAGACAGCATTTAACTCTTCAAAGGCCATCGGTCTTAAGAACGACCACCCTATAACACTGTCTTTTTGTATTTTTAAATTTTACAGTTTTTTTTGTACTACAGGACAGTGTTGAGGCTTGAATCCAGGATTTTTTCGAGTCTTGCCCGTCAAAGGGTTTAGGTGCATAGAGTGTCATAAACGATACGACCTAAATGACACATGTCGAAATAAGTCATCACCAACTGTCAATCTGGGCAACAGAGTTCTAATTGATATCGATTGTTTATATATAAATAATACTTTTAATAGAAAATAATGTTCTCATTAAGTAAAACTAGCACCAGCCGCAGACCACGAACCCTGTAAAGTGTTCGAAACGTCGGAATGAAGTTAAAATCAGTTAACCCATTCAGGGCGACGCTCGAACTCTCGATCCAAGTACGGCGCGCTACCATACATTCAAACTTGCCATTGCAGAGTCACGCACAAGTGGCGTTACTCAGTGGCTCGGCGGCGCACAGTATCGCGCGCCCGTGATGTTGTACATATTGGATGGCGTTATGCCGGAAATTACTTTAACCAGTGAAATTATTTACTACTATTGTAAGATATTTATTTGTTGAAATAAATATCTGAATATTTATTTGTTGAAATAAATATCTGAATATTTATTTGTTGAAATAAATAACTGACGGGTGAAATTTTATTTGCTATTTACATTCGTAAGTTGTCATCGCGAAACAATGTCTGCTGTTTTATAAATTTCATAGAATCATATCTGCACAATTTATACTTAACATATGATTTATTTTTGTGATATTGGGGTTGGTACTCACAAAAAAGTTA